>CM053032.1:90990270-91082477 GCA_028564925.1 Lithobates sylvaticus
TTTTGTGTCCCAAGCGATTACAAGTGTTAATCATATTTTTTCGTCCTTATTCCACAGAAACTGCTCTCCTAAAACTAACAAACGATCTACTAACGGCCAAAACCAAGGGACACTATTCCATACTCCTACTTCTGGACCTCTTCTGCCTTCGATACGGTTAACCACCCCCTCCTCCTCAAAAAACTCCATGCCTTTGGTCTTCATGATTGTACTTTTCGCAGTTTTTTTACCTACTTATTTAACCGCACCTTCAGCGTTACTTACAAATTCTACTGCCTCCTCTCCTCTTCCTTTCTCTGTTGGGGTCCCCCAAGGCTCTGTTCTTGGACCTCTCCCATTTTCAATCTACACCTCCTCCCTGGATCAGCTAATAGCCTCACACGGCTTCCAATACCATCAAATCTATTTCTCTGCCCCTCAAGTCACTCCTTCAGTCTCCTCGCGTATCACTATTTTACTATCAGATATATCAGTCTGGATGTCACACCACTTCCTCAAACTTAATCTATCCAAAACCGAGCTTATAATTTTTCCTCCCCCACGTGCCTCTTCCTCTTTCTCTGTCAAAATTGATGGCACAACCATCGGCCCATCCCCACATGCCAAGGTACTCCTGTAGTCCTGGACTCTGAACTCTCCTTTAAGCCCCATGTCCAATCACTGTCCAAAGCTTGCCACTTCAACATCTCCAAAATACGCTCCTTTCTAACCAATGACGCAACAAAGCTCTTGAGTCACTCCCTGGTCATCTCCCACCTCGATTACTGCAACTCCCTCCTCATTGGCCTACCTCTGCATACTCTAACCCCCCTTCAGTCCATCATGAATGCTGCTGCCAGACTCATCCACCTTACCAACCGCTCAGTCTCTGCTACTCCTCTCTGTCAATCCCTCCACTGGCTTCCGCTCACCCAACAAATTAAATTCAAAATACTAACAACTACCTACAAAGCAATCCACAAGTCTGCCCCCAGCTACATCACTGACCTAGTCTCAAAATACCAACCTATTCGTTCTCTTCGTTCTTCTCAAGACCTCCTGCTCTCTAGCTCTCTCATCACCTCCTCCCATGCTAGTCTCCAGAACTTTTCCAGAGCCTCTCTAAGCCTATGGAACTCCTTACCCCAATCGGTCCGTCTATCTCCTACTCTATTAGCTTTTAGAAGATCCCTGAAAACTCTCCTCTTCAGGGAAGCCTATCCTACCCACACCTAACAAATGTATTTTCATTTTGTCCATCTGATCATCCCCCACAGTTATTACCTTTTTGTTTCCACTTGACCTTCCCTTCTAGATTGTAAGCTCTAAAACGAGCAGGGCCCTCTGATCCCTCCTGTATTGAATTGCAATTGTTCTGTCTTCCCTGATGTTGTAAAGCGCTGCGCAAACTGCTGGCGCTATATAAATCCTGTATTATTATTATTATAATAATAATAATAATAATAATAATAATAATAATAATAATAATAATATTATCCCTTAGGTAGTGTTGGCTTACCCTACCCACAGTACAGCCAACATCTGGCTAACATCAGGGGTGATACCTGCGCAGGGGTTGCAAGTCAGCATAACAGAACCAAGATATGTTATATTATTTGCAACTACCATAATATACCATTATCCATGTGTTAGCCTGGCTCACGCTCCAGGGATAGGTTGAAAGTTGACTAGCACACCTAAGTTACTGTGCTGGCAAGGGTTGGTTTATCAAGACTTCAAGGGAGGTCAACAGATAGCGAGAGACCTCCTAGTCTGCTGCAGCAGTGGAGGGTTCCGCCAACCACTTAGACCAGACCCTGTCATTTTTTCGGACAGCCTCTATGAATATAGGTAGCTTTGTATAGGGGTATCACATTATTGACAAGTGTTTTCCATAGCCCTATAGAGGAAGGAGTTTTCCGATTCCAGCATAGGACGATGGATTTCCTTGCATAGAACAGCAAGAGACCCAACAGGGTTCTCTCTGCAACCCTGGGCACCAGGTCCTCCACCAGTCCCAACAGGCATATTCTTGGGGATGGGACAATAGAGATACTTAGTAGTTCATTCACCTCCATCAATCAATTCAATGTTTTATGTGAGTACCGCAGCATACGTTTGAATTTTAAATAAATGTTTAATTTCTGGCATACTTCACTATTGGAGTTTCCTGTCGCTCCCTCCCCCTTGGTCTGCTTGATATATTGCCCTGAGAGGCAAGGTATGTGCATGCAGTAAGAGAAACATACAGGTTACCATAACTGGGTT
This sequence comes from Lithobates sylvaticus, assembly GCA_028564925.1. Lineage (NCBI taxonomy): Eukaryota > Metazoa > Chordata > Amphibia > Anura > Ranidae > Lithobates > Lithobates sylvaticus. The sequence goes on from CM053032.1 coordinate 90,992,518, forward strand.
TCTTGCTTTCCTGAAAATAATAAGAATAAATATTTGGAGACATAGCTTGCAGGACATAGCACCCTGGCTTTTATCTGATTACTACCAATGCGGTTTACCTTACAGCAGTGAGGCAAGGAGCCACTACACCTGCAAGTGTGAGCACACTGAAGAAAAATATCACCCAGTCACTGTCACTATCGTTTGAAGCAACAGCACTTTCAAATCACCAGCATTTTCTTATGAAGACTTTTTAATATTTACTTTATTAATTTAGCTTTTATATAAAATTGATATCTTTTTTTCTCCTCGCACTTGTTTGTATGTATGGTTTATCACGTGAATCATATGGACTTCTGTTTTATGATCGTATAGCAGTTTTTATGTCATCACAGCGCAATTTCGGAATTGTTGGACATTTATATTGTATTTTTATGTGGATCATTTATATACACTTAGCACTTTATTGATCACATTATCACTTTATTAATTGGAGCGCAACATCATATATTGATTTTTTATTCAAAAGTTTTATATGTATATCTGCTGTCTTCAGCTTTATATATTCTTTAGAAAGTTGCGATCATGTTAGGAGATTTTCTCTTCTTGTTCAGCACTGCAGTATGCCTGGGCATACAGCCAAGACAGCTTATTGGAGGAAAGGCACACACCCCCTCTCCTCATAGGTAGAGACTAGTGGTGCACTGAAATTTCAGCCACTGAAAGTGGAAGTAAACCCTCCTATCGTTTTCAGCCAAGGAAGCTGCCATCTTTGCCTCTGTTTAATCTTCAACTGCCACGGTGCTGCACATGTGATCCGTTATGACACCAGCCATTGGATGGTTTGACTGTTTGGCTGTGCTCTCAACCAATGTGCAGTTAGCATTCACGGCATGCCTTTTTTTTTTTTTTAAACTGTTAAATCGATGGGTTTACTTCCGCTTGAAGTGCCGATAATGGAGCCGAAAAAGGGGCGGACCACCCCGCTGGGTGCCGCACATGTGTCATCCCCTCCCTCCTGTGTGTCATGAAATGCAGCCTTACCTGTGCCCCACTAAGACCCCTTTCACACTGGGGTGGTTTCTCAGGCGCTTTAGCACCGGAAAGCCTCCAAGAGCCTGAAAACCACCTCCCATTTATTCAAGTGTGACTTTTCACTGTGCGCTTGCGGGATGTTCCGAAAAGTCCTGCAAATGGCATCTTTGGGGCGGGTTGGGAGAGCTGTAATTGGCACTCATAAAATGCCCTGCCCATTGGAATGAATGGGCAGCACTTCCGAAGCTTCTGTAAAATGCGTCAGACTCGCTGCAACACAGGAGTTTTTAATCCCCTCTTTGGAGTTAAAAGCTCCCCACTAGTGGTCGAAAAGCGCCACTTAACCGCAAACGCGGTCCCAGTGTGAAAGGGGTCTTATAGACCCCAGATCTCACTGTAGAGGGAACCGGTCATGCCCTATTCCTATTACAAGGGATGTTTACATCCCTTGTAATAGGAATAAAAGTGATTCAAAAAATAAAATAAAAAAATTGGTTCCACTAGATTTTAGTTAGGGGTATCAGAGTAAAGCGGGCTGAATACAAAATGCATGCAACACTTTTCAGATATTTGTAAAAAAAAATAAAAAAAATAAAAAAAAAAATTGAAAACCATTTAATTTTCCTTCCACTTCCAACTGTGTGTCACTTTGCGTTGGCCTATCACTTAACCACTTCAGCCCTGGAAGAATTTACCCCATTCCTGACCAGAGCACTTTTTGCGATTCGGTACTGCGTCGCTTTAACTGACAATTGCGCTGTCGTGCAACGTTTTACCCAAACAAAATTGACGTCCTTATTTTCCCCACAAATAGTCTTATTTTGGTGGTATTTAATTGCCTCTGCGGTTTTTATTTTTTGCGCTATAAACAAAAGGAGCGACAATTTTGAAAAAAAAAAATAAAAATGTTTTATTTACTATAATATCCCCCAAAAATATATAAAAACACACAATTTTTTGCCTCAGTTTGGGCCGATATGTATTCTACATAATTTGGAAAATCGCAATAAGCGTATATTGTTTGGTTTGTGCAAAAGTTATAGCATCTACAAAATAGGGGATTTATAGCATTTTATTTACTAGTAATGGCGGCGATCTGCGATTTTTATTGTGACTGCGACATTATGGCAGACACAGCGGAAAATTTTGACACATTTTTGGAACCATTGGCATTAATAAAGCGATCAGTGCGATTAAAAATGCATTGATTACTGTAAAAATTTCACAGGCGGTGAAGGGGTTAACACTTGGGGGGGCGGTGAAGGGGTTAACTGTGTTCCCCTGGGAGGTGATTCTAACTGAAGGAAGTGACAGATCGTGGTTCCTAGCCAATAGGAACACACGATCTGTCACTCCTGTCAGAACAGAACAGTGAAGTGTGTGTTTACACACACTCATCCCTGTTCTGTGTCTCCAGCTCACGATCGCTCGTGGCCAGCGGTCATCGCAACCGGACCCCGTGAGCCCACGTACAGTTACGTGGTTTCGCTCAGGGGAGCAAACCTTCCGCAGTAAAACTGTGGCGGCTAGTCTGGAAGCAGTTAAAATTCCAACAAAACATGTTTACGTTTTTGGTTGTAACATGACAAAATGTGGGGGAAAAAAAAAAAAAAATCAAGGGGTATGAATACTTTTTCAAGGCACTGTATACACACACACACACACACACACACACACACACACACACACACACACACACCTCATAAAAATTTGAATATCAAAAAGTAAATTTCAGTAATTCAAAAAGTAAAACTCTAGAGTAATAGATTTCAAGTATTTTTCTTTTAATTTTGATGATTATGGCTTACAGCTAGTGAAAACCCAAAATTCAGTGTCTCAGAAAAGTAGATTACATAAGAACAATATATATAAAAAAGAAAAAAATATTTTAATACAGAAATGTTGGCTTACTGAAAAGCATGTCCATATACAGTGTAGTATGAACTCAAAACTAGGTCAGGATATCAAGCACAGCGCTACCATGATCATTAAACCAGGTATTGGTACTTTTGGCAGTGTGGGCAAGTGCCAAGTCCTGCTGGAAAATTAAATCAACATCCTCATAAAGCTAGTCAGCAGAGAAGCATGAAGTGCTCTAATATTTCCTGGTAGAGGGTTGCGCTGACTTTGGACTTGATAAAACACAGTGGACCAAAACCAGCAATTTTTTAGTCCCTTATGGTTTCGGGAATCATTTCATCTGCTGGTGTTGGTCCAGGAAATCTGGTTCAGTCTAGAGCATTATGCTTCCCTCTGCTGACCAGCTTTATGGAGATGCCGATTTAGTATTCCAGCAGGACTTGGCACCTGCCCACATTGTCAAAAGTGCCAATACCTGGTTTAATGATCATGGTGTCACTGTGCTTGATTGGCCAGCAAACTCGCCTGACCCAAACCCCATAAAGAATCTGTGGGGTATGGTCAAGAGGAAGGTGAGAGACACCAGACCCAACAACGCAGATGAGCTGAAAGCCACTATCAAAGAAACCTGGGCTTCCACAACACCTCAGCAGTGCCACAGGCTGACCGCCCCCATGCCACGCCGCATTGATGCCGTAATTCATGCAAAAGGAACCCCGACCAAGTATTGGTATAGTGCATACTATACCGTACTGTTGTAATTATGATGAAGCCATACGTTTTTACAAATACTGCAGCTGCTGACTAACTCTGCGGGGGTCTATGCCTGGAAGTGGGTGCAAATACCTGTCTTATTGAGGGGGGGTTCCAAAAAGCAGAAGTTCCATTTCTGTGTGGTCCTCCATTTTAAGATGTGGATATATGGTTGCAAAGTCAGTTACGCCTCTTTCACATGGACAGACCATTCAGGTCCGCCTGTCAGTTATTTAGGCGGTCCTGAACGGATGCTCCATAGACCTCTATGGAGCGACAGATGTCAGCGGTGACATGTTCGCTGACATCTGACCTGCCCTGATAAAGTGTGATGGAGGAAAACCCTATTTTTCCCCATCCGTCTGCGGATCGTATCGGATGCAAACGGACTCTACAGTACATCTTTATCCGATCCCCCATAGAGGAGAGCGGCACTCTGACAGGTCCATCCCTGCACAGAGTTCAGAGACAGACCTGTCATCTGCCTGCTCAGCATGGAATCAACGGAGCGATCCCCCGCTGAGCAAAGCGCAGCCCATAGACGGACACGTCCGTGTGAAAAGACCCTTAGGCCTTGAGACAGAGGTAAACTAAAGGTCACCATGACTTTCATTTCCCAACTTTCAATGTATAACCCACACTAAATAACAATAAAAACAAACTAATTGTGAAGCAGAAACCAAAACGATATTTACCTGTCTTTGGTGAGGAGATCAAAATGCCTAATCTCGCAATAAAGGTTGACACAGATACTTAACTGGATTGTTCTCAAAGAGAAAGCACCCATATCCAACGCAACCCATTTTTTAGACTCTAGGAATTGTTTATACAGCTAAATATTCATTGAGTCTGTCCAAAGTTGATTTTAAACACTTTAGGAAGACATTTAACCACTTCGCAACCAGGCCAATTCTGACATTTCTCTCCTACATGTAAAATTCATAATTTTTTTGCTCGAAAATTACATAGAACCCCCAAACATTATATATGTTTTTTTAGCAAAGACCCTAGAGAATACAATGACGCTCGTTGCAACTTTTTATCTCGCACGGTATTTGCGCAGCAATTTTTCGAACACGTTTTTTTCAGAAAAAAAACAATTTCATGCTTAAAAAAAAAACAAACAATAAAGTTAGCCCAATTTTTTTTGCATAATGTGAAAGATGAAGATACGCTGAGTAAATAGATACCCAACATGTCATGCTTCAAAATTGCACGCGCTCGTGGAATGGCGCCAAACTTTGGTATTTAAAAATCCCCATAGGCGACGCTTTAACATTTTTTACTGGTTACATGTTTTGAGTTACAGAGGAGGTCTAGGGCTAGAATTATTGCTCTCGCTCTAACGTTCGCGGCGATACCTCACATGTGTGGTTTGAACACCGTTTTCATATGTGGGCGGGGCTTACGTATGCGTTCACTTCTGCGTACGAGCTCACGGGGACAGGGGCGCTTTAAAAAAATTTTTTTTTTTTTTATTATTGTTAATTTGACTTTTATTTTTTAAATTTGACAGTTTAAAAAAAAAAAAAAAAAATTGATTACTTTTATTCCTATTACAAGGAATGTAAACATCCCTTGTAATAGGAATATTACCTGATCGGACCTATTAACAGTGAGATATGGGGTCAATAAGACCCCACATCTCACCTCTAGGCTGGAAAGCCTAAAAAAAAAAAAAAAAAAAAAAAAACGATCACCGCTTCCCAGCGGAGGCGGCGCCGTTATTCGAATGCAGAGGCCGGGCGTGACGTCATCACATCGCGCCCGGCCTCCGAACGATCATAGAGACTCCGGCGACCATCTGGTCCGCCGGAAATCTCTATAGTGATCATCCGGTGCCGGCGGTTCCTGTGACCGACTCACCGATGGAAGCGGTGAGTCGGTAGAAGCACCGGAGGGCGGCGGGAGGGGGGGCGTCCCCTCCCGCCGCCCATAGGAACGATCAAGCGGCGGAACAGCCGCTATGATCGTTCCTATGGTGCAGGGAATCGCCGGCTGAAACCGGCAATATCTGAATGATGTCTGTAGCTACAGGCATCATTCAGATATACCCCCGCAAACCGGAGGCCGTCATATGACGGCCGACGGTCGGGAAGTGGTTAAAATTCTGTCTACTCAGTGATATTTTAAAATACATATTATATACACACACACACACACACACACACACACACACACACACACACACACACTATTTTGTTTGAATACATGTCTGGTAAATAAATCTCCTATTTTTAGTCTGTGTTCATATGGACCCTGTATCTTAAAAATATTATCATTTAAAAATTACTCAATCATAAATACCATGCAGGAAAATTATCCTCATAAGCATGACAGTACATAGACACACTTTTCAGTAAGCCAACTATTCTGTTTTAAAAATCCTTTCTTGGGCTTATGTAATATAACAATTTTCTGAGATGCTGAATTTTGTTAGACTTACCGGTAACTCTGTTTCTAGGAGTCGTCCAGGACAGCACTAGAGAGATAGGCTCCACCTCCAGAGGCTGGAAACACATCACAGATCTTTAAAGGGCGGCTTCCGTCCTTTCCCCTTCAGTCTTTTAACCGAGAACTTTCCCAGAATGGCTTCTGTAACAACAAAAACACTTGTCCAACATTCTAAAAGCATATAGGAAGGGAATCCCTGCTGTCCTGGACGACTCCTAGAAACAGAGTTACCGGTAAATCTAACTCTAGTGTTCTCTAGTCGTCTGTCCAGGACAGCACTATAGAGGATCAACGAGAACTTACCAGATTTGGGGGGGGGGGGGGGGGGGGGGGGGGGCGGGGGGGGGGGGGGGGGGGGGGGGGTCGGGGGAGGGGGGCTGGGGGGCGGCTGGGGGGGGGGGGGGGGGGGGGGACGGGGTTACCGGGGGGGGGGGGGGGGGGGGGGGGGGGGGGGGGGGGGACTACCGCTTGGAGGACTTTTCTCCCAAACGCATGGTCTTGCGCTGAGTTAAGGTCCAACCTATAGTGCTTCATGAAGGTCGAGTAGTTTGACCATGTTGCTACTCAACAGATTTGTTCTGGTGCCGCTCCAGCTTGCTCTGCCCAGGAGGCCGATGGTGCCCGTGTGGAGTGAGCCATGGGGGGGGGGGGAGGAGGACATTCCATTTTCATAATTTTGTAAGCTTCCACAATAGCCTGTTTGATCCATCTTGCAATTGTGTTCTTTTCCAATTTTTTTATCTGCATGTAAAATAAATAGTGCATTGGATTTCCTAATGCTTTTCGACATCTCCAGATAATGTAAGACACAGGCTCTCAAATCCAGTTGGTGGAATTCTACTTTGGATTGGTGGGGGACCCACAGAATGAAGGCAAAATAATTTCCTGTGTTCTATGGAATTTTGTCACAATCCTGGGTCTGTGCGTTGCACCAGCCTGTCTTCAAAAATGTGCAAAAACTGCTCTTTTATAGAAAGTGTCTGAAGCTCACTAATGAGTCTAGCTGTGGATATAGCCACTAGGAACACTGTTTTGAGCGTGATCCATTTTAAAGGAGGGCTCTTCTTCCTGTGACCATTTTACCCATCCCTGTAGTACAATTGACAGGTCCCATTTGGGTAAACTTTTAAAACGGAACAGGTTTAATTCTGGCTAACCCCTTAAAGAACCTGCTGACTAGTGGGTCTAACGCCAGGGGTTGCTCTAGAAACACAGACAGGGCCGCAACTTGTACCTTCAAAGTACTAATGGCCAGTCCTTTATCCGCACCGTCTTGCAAGAACTCCAAGACTGCTGGGATACTTAGACACTTTTTTAGCTTCTAACCATAAACAAAAAACCTTCCAAAACTTAACATAAATTACTTGGGTTATCTTCTTTCTACTGGAAAGAAGTGTATTTATCACCCTGTCTGAGAGCCCCTTAGACTTCAAGATGCTCTCCTCAGACACCAGGCCGATAATTTCAGGGTCTGTATTTCTGGCAACAGAACTGGGCCCTGGGACAGCAGATCTTCCCTCTCGGACAGCATGAGGGGAGGTTATTCTGACTGGCCTAGCAGCATTGAGAACCACGGTCTCCTTGGCCAATACAGAACCACCAATATCATGGTGGTCCGTTCCTGAAGAAATTTCCTCAGGACTAAAGGAATTAGTTTGAATGGGGGAAAGGCGTAGCAAGTGCGAAATGCCCAACTTTGTGCCAAAGCATCTATCCCTTTGACCCCTGCTTCCCTCTCTAGTGAGAAGTACACTGGAACCTGGGTGTTCGTTCTCCAGGCAAACAAATCCACCTCTGGGAGACCCCACTTCTGCACTCAGCTGAAAGATTTTCCTGTTCAGGAATCATTCCAATTCGCACACTTGGTGTCGACTCAGAAAATCAGCCAGGTGGTTGTCCACCCCTTTCAGATGGACTGCCGAGACCGACCCAAGGTTTTCTCGGCCCAATACAAGATCGTACTTGTTAGCCTGATTAAGGACGGGCATCTCGTTCGTTCAGATACGAGACTGCTACCACGCTGTCCGAGAGGACCTGTACGTGGTGGTCCTTCAGATCTCTGGCAAATGCTTTCCAGATTGCCTGCAACTCTCTCCAATTGGCCGACCTTTGGAACTGTGCTTTCCCCCAGCGTCTTGGGGCTATTTTTTACCCAGAATGGGCCCCCCCCCCAAGCACTGGCATCCGTAGTGATGCGGACAGACACTGGAGGAGACCAAAGACCCTGTACTAGGTTCTCCTTTTTTCTCCACCACAACAGAGACGTTTTGGTCTTTGACGATTAGGTGGATAGTCGTGTCTAGGGATTCTTGTGCTCCGTCCCAGCTGCTCAGGATGTTGGCCTGAAGGCACCTGAAATAGGCCCTTGCCCAAGTAACCGCAGAAATTGTTGCCACTAACAGACCCAGTCACGACATAGCTGAGCGGAGGGATATTGCCTGATTGTTATGCAAAAAGGTTGCAGTCACCTTCACCCTTTCTCCTCTGTGAGGAAGATTTTTTGTGTCACCGAGTCTACCAGGAAACCCAGACACTGTATGGCCTGTGTCGGTATCAAGTGCAACTTTTCTTCATTTATTAACCACCCCAGTCTTTTTAGACAGGAAATGGCTACCCTCAGGTCTCCCTGTAGTTGGAGTTTGGAGGGGGCGAAGAATAAAAGGTCGCCAAGTACGGTATGACCGCGACTCCTTTCAGTCTCAGGGGAGCCAATGCTTCCTCCAGGACTTTTGTAAATATCCTGGGGGAGGATAGGCTGAATGGCAGGGCCCTGAACTGAAAGTGTCGGGTCTGCCTTCCCCACTGAATCGCTATTCTCAAATATTTTTGAGAGTCCTCGTGAATGGGGACGTGCAGGTAGGCATCCCTCAGATCAAGGGAGGCCATGAAACAATCTGGGGGAAGGATAGACCTTACTGTTAAAATTGTTTCCATACGGAATTTTTTGTAGGTTACCCACTTGTTTAGTAACTTTAAATTCAAAATTAACCGGAATTTGCCCGACGGTTTCTTCACTACAAACACATGCGAGTAGAAACCGTGGTTTACCTCCAGTCTTGGCACTGGAACTAGCACCCTCTGGTCTACCAAATCGCCAATTTGCGACAGCAAGGCCATCGCCTTCTGAGGATCTTTGGGAGACTTGGTCACACACATCCTCGTAGGTGGAGTGTGCTTGAACTGTATTCGGTAACCCTCCCTGATTATCCTCAGAATAAAAGTATTTGGGGGTAGTTTTTTTCCCCATTGTGGGAGGAACTGCACCAGTCTTCCCCCCATGGGAACCAAGTCACTGGGACTTAGTGTTTTTTTTTTTTTTTTTAGAAGAGGAAAAGAGATTGCTTTTCTGTTTTCCCCCCGTCCACTGTTTTTTAGGAGCTGACCCCCTTAGAGGTCTGTCCTTGCGACTGTCCCTGCCTTTGGGGACGAAAAAGGCATTTCCCTGGTGCCTTTTTAGTTTTAAAACAGGAAAGGCCTTCTTGTCCGCAGTGCGATCCAGAACCTTTTCTAGATCCTGCCCTGAACAAGCGGTCTCCTTCAACGGGGATACCACATAACCTCACCTTTGAAGCTTGGTCCCCTGACCAGGATTTTAGCCATAGTGCCCTGCGAGATGAATTTTTGAGGGCAGCGGTCCTTGCTGAAAGTTTGACCGACTCTGCAGAAGCGTCTGCCATGTAGCATGCCACTTTGTGCAGCATAGGAAGGGAATCTAAGATTTCCTTCCTAGAGGTCCCACTTTCTAAATGCCCTTGCAATTGTTCCAGCCAGACCTCCAGATTGCGAGCCACTATTGTTGTGGCCATTGCAGGTTTTAAATTGGTCATGGCTACTTCCCATGACCATTTTAACAGCACCTCCATCCTTTTGTCCATGGGTTCCTTGAGGACACAAAAGGTGAGGTCTGTTGATTTTGCGCACTGGGAGAAGGCTGCGTCTACCTTGGGTACTTTGTTCCAGACGCAGGTGGGCTCCTCACTGAAGGGAAATCTCCTCTTCATACTTTTAGGAAAAAATATTTTTTTCTCTGGTTCCACCCACTCTTTTATAATAGAGTCCACCAGTGCGCTGTGAACTGGAAAGATCCTGGTTGAATCTTCCTTCAGGGTTTGATAAATCCGGTCATTCAAGGACAGGGAGACCTGCTCTTCTTTAATTTTGAGCGTCTCATTAATAACCCCCAATAAGGCATCAACCTCCTCGAGTGAGAGCTTGTCCCTTAAATCAGAATATCTCTGGATGATGCCGCCTTCACTTAGGCCATCCAGAGAATCCAATTCCTCTTCCCCTGATTCGTCATCCTCCTCTAGGGTGGAAGCAGGGGGAACTGCAGCTGGTTTTGGGGTCTCAAGGTTCACTAGCATTGTCTTGATGGACTGCATTTCTTTCTGTACCCCATAAATCAGTTCCTTACAGGTCCCCGTAGCCTCCTTATAGACCAATTTAGCTATGCAGGCTTTAACCCATCCTTCTTTAAATTTGTTCATACACAATGGACATCTCTTCTTCCCCCCCTGACCTCTCTGGTTCTTTGGGCAGAGCCTAAGTCAAGAGAAGGAGAGAAGGAAAGGAAGGGAAACAGACAAGCCAACATCAGCGTAACCTTAGCAAAATAGGATGCATTCACCAAACACCTATGTGCACCCCACCAGCCACTAACAGGATTCGCAAGTCACGAGTCCGGATCCTGTTTTAAATAGAGAGGGGGACACACAAATGTACCATTTCAAAATGCCTTTGCACCGATTAGTCCATCACTCCCCCCCCTCCCAGCCCCGTAGGTACAACACACCCTTGTGTTTGCCTACCTGAGCTGGTTTGGCTCCACTGCCACATTCCGCTGCATCCATGCTCCATTCGGAAGTTGCCTGACCGCCTGGAGGCTTTTCCTCAAGTCTGTGGTGCAGCACAGGGTCTTGTGGCTGGCCCTTTTTAAATAAGCCGCCTTGGTTCCGCTGTCCACGCTCGCCGCGCGACCCGGAAGTGGTTTGCCGAAAGTCACCCTTGTCCTCCTGCGTTCCACAGGCCGGAACTCAATGCCTGTGCCCGCTCCCCGCCTGACCCATGATAAATCTGAATCCGATCGTCAGGCGGGGGAACGCCAGCCCTCCCTGGGCTATCTAGGAGGAAGACGCCGGTTCACAGCTGCACTAAACCTGACTGGGGGACCTCAGATGTCCGTCAGCCTGATGTCCAGGTACAGTCTTCCTTCCCCTTCTCTCATGGGCTATCCCAGTTTCAGGGGAAGGAGAGCTCCAATCCAGCCTCCTCCTCCGGTGGAGGAAACACAAAGACTGAAGGGTAAAGGATGGAAGCCGCCCTTTTAAGATCTGCGATGCGTTTCCTGCCTCTGGAGGTGGAGCCCATCTCTCTAGTGCTGTCCTGGACAAACGACTAGAGAAAAAATAATTTATTTATTCAAATTTTCCACGTACAAAACATATACAGAATCAGCAGTTTCGTTTTTTTTTTAACCACTTAAGCCCCGGACCAATTTGCAGCCAAAGGACCAGGCCCTTTTAGCGATTCGGCACTCTGTCGCTTTAACTGACAATTGCGCGGTCGTGCGACGTGGCTCCCAAACAAAATTGGCGTCCTTTTTTTCCCACAAATAGAGCTTTCTTTTGGTGGTATTTGATCGCCCCTGCGGTTTTTATTTTTTGCGCTATAAACAAAAATAGAGCGACAATTTTTGAAAAAAAATTCAATATTTTTTACTTTTTGGTATAATAAATATCCCCCCAAAAAAAAAATGGCGGACACATCGGACATTTACCTTGCTGCTAAAGATCTATACACTAGATTACATCAACAAGGGTACAGTAAATCTCTCCTTAAAAAGGCATTTTAACAAAGTAATGAAATTAAATAGGAAGGACCTTATTCATGCTAAGAAATTTCCATCTATTGACCATTCAGTCTGTATTATCACTCAATTTTCTCTTCAGAATACCCAGATGAAAGATATTTTGACTAAATACTGGCCTCTACTTACGACTGATAAGACTATTAAGAAATACATCAAACCTTATCCCCCAATTACGTATCAACGTTCTCCCTCTATGAGGGATCGCATTGCAACTAGTAATTTGATGCCTAGAAACGTTGACAACTCTGTATGATGAGGTACATTTCCATGTGGGAGATGTGACATTTGTACCTTCATCTCCAACTCTAAATGCCCCATACACGCGGTCAGACATTCCGACCACAAAATCTGTTGGTTTTTTTCTGACGGATTTTGTCTGAAACTTGTCTTGCACACACACAGTCGGACAAAGTTGTCGGGAAATACGATCGTTACGAACGAGGCGATGTACAAATCGTACGATGGGACTACGTACAGGGCAGTACCCAATAGCTTTCGTCTCCAAATTTCTTCTGAGCATGCATGGCACTTTGTGCATCAGAATTCTCTACACACGATCGGAAAAAGTCTGATCAGATTTTGTTGTCGGAAAAACTGAAAATTGTATACTTACCTTTCCGTAATTTTCCTTTCCTGTCGCATCTTCATGGCAGCATACACTCTGGGTTGTGACTCCGCCTCCACAACCTGATAGGCCCACATAACTAAGATGAAGCTATGGCCCCCGCCCCAGCATTCTCTGTATATATATATTAATCACCTTCTATGGGTGGGTTTATTGTATGCTGCCATGAAGATGCGACAGGAAAGGAAAATTACGGAAAGGTAAGTATACAATTTTCCGTTTTCCTGTCGCATCATGGCAGCATACACTCTGGGGAGTAACTTGCAGACTGGATGGGAATGCAAGAAAAAACTGAAAATTTATATAAAATACTTACCGTAATTTTCCTTTCCTGATAGGCTCCATGGCAGCATACGTGTGGGTTGGCCCCGCCTCCATAACTACCCAATAGGACCCCTCTCCCATAAATCTTTGCTCCTGGCTGCTATCCGTGTTCCATAACTAGCCTACTCCAGACATTTGGGAGGGAACTCCTGCTGCCATGGAGCCTATCAGGAAACGAAAATTACGCTAAGTATTTGATATAAATTTTCCGTTTTCCTGACAGGCTCCATGGCAGCATACGTGTGGGAAATAACTCGCCAAACACACCCGGGTGGGCAAAATGTTGAGCAAAGAAACCAAAATTTATTTAACATTGTCTACCGACAAAACTTGTAGACCAAAATTAATAGAACCTGCGTGACTAGTATTATTCTCTTCTGTGCATGTGAAATGGAGCTGCACTGAATAATGAAATATACCCCGATTGGTGTATGTGCTATCTCACAAAAAGAAAGAAAATGTGTCATACGGTGACATACAAAAAAACAACTTAGTGAAAATTAGTAAACACCCTGCAGAGCATTTGATGACGTGTTATACCTGTCTCCAACTATAACAGAAATAAATGCAAACTTAGTAACAGGTGTGCAAACTATATCTTGAAATATAGCCTGTGAACCTTGATGACAATAGTACAGAAAATTCAATATTACTTCAACTCGGTGAAATTTGGTAAACACCCTACAGAGCATTCCATACCATATTATACCTGTTTCCGACTAAAAAGATATATGCAAACTATAAACTCAAAAATTATATTACATTGTGTGCAAACTATATCTTAAAATATAGCCAGTGACAATATAGCTTAGTGACAATAAAACAGACTAATCAATATTATATCAAACAGTAAACACCCTACAGAGCTTCAGTGTTATATTGGTGACCGAATATATATATGCTCCTCAGGGTGTAAGTGAAAACAATCCCTTTGAGGTTATATGGCAACTGCTTCACCAAAAAGCTTTGATTAATCACAAATAAGTTCTTTAAATAAACATGCGTTTTGAGATACGCAATGCAGTAAACAAGTTCTGTGCATAAACAGTCTCTTATGAAGATTCCAGCTATCCTTGAATAAAAGTGACTTGTATAACACCAGGAAAGAGTGTGAAGACCTCCACCATAGGGCAAACTTGTCTCCTTACCGGAACTATATGGTCCCTTTTTAGGGGGACCGTTCAAGCGAGTGGCTCTCAACCCTAGCCGGGGGTGGACTGTGGGGAACGTCCGGTATCCAACCGATCAGGATGGCTCGTCCAAAATAACTCCCAACCCGGGGTCCTTCTAAGATGTCAGCTCGAGGTCAATCTCAGTAACCAAATTTCAGTTGAAACAGCGGTAGCGTCAGGACGTAGCTCCTCCTCCCTACGCGTTTCGTCATCAAAGGACGTCGTCACGGGGCACTGACGACGTCTGTGCCCCGTGACGACGTCCTTTGATGACGAAACGCGTAGGGAGGAGGAGCTACGTCCTGACGCTACCGCTGTTTCAACTGAAATTTGGTTACTGAGATTGACCTCGAGCTGACATCTTAGAAGGACCCCGGGTTGGGAGTTATTTTGGACGAGCCATCCTGATCGGTTGGATACCGGACGTTCCCCACAGTCCACCCCCGGCTAGGGTTGAGAGCCACTCGCTTGAACGGTCCCCCTAAAAAGGGACCATATAGTTCCGGTAAGGAGACAAGTTTGCCCTATGGTGGAGGTCTTCACACTCTTTCCTGGTGTTATACAAGTCACTTTTATTCAAGGATAGCTGGAATCTTCATAAGAGACTGTTTATGCACAGAACTGGTTTACTGCATTGCGTATCTCAAAACGCATGTTTATTTAAAGAACTTATTTGTGATTAATCAAAGCTTTTTGGTGAAGCAGTTGCCATATAACCTCAAAGGGATTGTTTTCACTTACACCCTGAGGAGCATATATATATTCGGTCACCAATATAACACTGAAGCTCTGTAGGGTGTTTACTGTTTGATATAATATTGATTAGTCTGTTTTATTGTCACTAAGCTATATTGTCACTGGCTATATTTTAAGATATAGTTTGCACACAATGTAATATAATTTTTGAGTTTATAGTTTGCATATATCTTTTTAGTCGGAAACAGGTATAATATGGTATGGAATGCTCTGTAGGGTGTTTACCAAATTTCACCGAGTTGAAGTAATATTGAATTTTCTGTACTATTGTCATCAAGGTTCACAGGCTATATTTCAAGATATAGTTTGCACACCTGTTACTAAGTTTGCATTTATTTCTGTTATAGTTGGAGACAGGTATAACACGTCATCAAATGCTCTGCAGGGTGTTTACTAATTTTCACTAAGTTGTTTTTTTGTATGTCACCGTATGACACATTTTCTTTCTTTTTGTGAGATAGCACATACACCAATCGGGGTATATTTCATTATTCAGTGCAGCTCCATTTCACATGCACAGAAGAGAATAATACTAGTCACGCAGGTTATTTTTCACTTTCAATAATTTTTGGTGTGTGAGATAGCACATACACCATCTTGGGTGTATTTCATTATTTAGCGCAGCTCCTTTCCACACGTAATTTTGATTTATGTAGTATAACATTTTTGAGCAGCAGCTTTAGATACTTGGATAGCGCAACTTTTTTCCTATACATACAAAATTAATAGAAGACAGCGCAGCTGGTTCAACGCAATAGTGAGAAAGAAAAGTATTAATTGTGGACCAAGAGGCCGCTCTACAAATAACATCAGGCGCCACATGCCGAGAAGCCGCCCACGAGGTCGAGATGCTCCGGGTTGAATGAGCCGTCACTGCCTCAGGAGGAGCCAAGCCCTTTGAATGGTCTGCACAATCCAAGCAGAAATTGACCTAACTGACGCTCGCATCCCTTTATTCTTGCCGTGAAGAATGAAGAGGAATTCCGTTTGCCTGAAGGGAGCTGTTGCCTCCAGATATTGTTTTAAGGTGTGGCCTACATCAAGAGGATGGATCTCTTGGTCATCTGATGTCTTGAAGGTAGGGAGTACAATCTCCTGATTCTCATGGAAGACTGTGGTCACTTTTGGGTTTGACCCCAACATTGGAATCAGCACCACTGTCTTCAAAAAAGGTCAGAAAAGGTTCCTCTGAACCCAGATTCCTGATCTCTGATACCCTTTTCGCTGACGTTATCGCCACTAGGAAGATAGTCTTCAGAGTAAGATCCTTAACAGACAAAGGTTGAGCTGAATCTTTCCCAAGATTTGACAGAAAATCCAGAACTAATGGAAGGTCCCATTTGGGAAACCTGGGTCTTCTTTGTGGTCTGAGCCTAATGGCACCCTTAAAGAACTGCCGAACTAAGGCGTGATTCGCCCATGAGACTCCCGTGAAGGCTGAGATGGCTGACACTTGTACTCTTAACGAGCCGACCGCCAGAGATAAATCCAGTCCGGATTTAAGAAAGCTCAGAATATCATGAACCGCTGGAGAGTTACACGAGTTTTCTCTTGATGACATGTGTACAGCAAACCTGGACCAAATACGCTCATACACCCTATTAGTGCTTCTTCGTCTAGCATTAAGAAGGGTTGGAATCGCTTCTTTCGGGCAACCAAGAGCTTCTAGCCTTCCCCTCTCAAGAACCACACCTTGAGGTGTAGACAAGATGGGCACGGGTGTAACGTCTTGCCTTGAGACAATAGATCCGGCCTGAGAGGCAGGGGAATTGGGTCTTGATAGCTGAGGAGCAGCAGCAGAGGAAACCACGGCCTGTTGGGCCAGAATGGAATGACCGCAATGATCTCCACTTTTTCTGTTCTGAGCCTCCGCAGAAACTGTAGAATCACCGGGACTGGGGGGGAAGGCATAGGCCCTCTGGAAATGCCAACTGGTCGTGAGAGCATCTATCCCGAACGCCTGAGGGTCCCTGAACCTCGCAAAGTACTTCGGCATCTTGAAATTGCACGGGGAGGCGAATATATCGACTTCCGGAGATACTCCCAGTGTTAGGAGCCACTCGAAAACCTCTCTGTGAAGGGACCACTCGTTGTCCAACTCGACCCGAGACAAGAAGTCTGCTTGCACATTCTGGACCCCCGGGATGTACACTGCCGAGATGTTGGCTAAGTTCTTTTGAGCCCAACTCATTATCGGCTCCACTTCTTGTAACAGGGACCAGCTGTGCGTTCCGCCTTGTTTCCTTATGTATGTCACCGCGGTTGTGTTGTCCAACCTTAGCATGACGGAAGAGTTCAACACTAGATGGCGAAAGGATAGGAGTGGCTGAAAGGCTGCCCTCAGTTCCAGAATGTTGGAAACGACTCCTTGAGACTGGAATGTCCACCTGCCCTGAGCCACCTCCGAAAGGCAATGAGCGCCCCAACCTTGGTTGCTGGCATCTGAGGTCACCGTGATCCATGAGATGGGGATAATCGAATGATGGTTGCGCAGATTCTTCCCTTGAAGCCACCAGAGGAGAGATGTCCTCATAGATGGGGTAAGAAGGATGCGCTGATTCTGGTTGACAGAGTTCCATTGATGCAGAAACCCCTTCTGAAAGAGACGAGTATGCCACTGGGCCCACTTCACCATGGGAATGGTTGCTGTCATTGTGCCAATTATTTTCAGGCACTGGAGAGCAGAAAGGTGAGAAGATCCAAGAGCTGCATGAATCCTGTCTCGGATCACCACGATTTTCTCCTCTGGGAGGGAGATGGTACCCTCCACGGTGTTGAATTGAGCGCCCAAGAACACAAGGGACTGAGACGGCTCCAGCTGACTTTTCTCTAAATTCAGGAGCCACCCGAACTCTTGTAGGGTAGAGATGACAACCTCTTTGTGATCTAATAGCTGATCCTTGCTCTGAGATCAGAAAAGCAAGTCGTCCAGGTAGTGGTGGAGACGAACACCCTTGACCCTGAGAAGAGCCACTACCGCCAATAGCACCTTGGAAAAGACCCAGGGTGACGTGGTTAACCCGAAGGGTAGACATGTGAACTGTAGGTGTTGGTTGCCTACCGCGAAGCGGAGGAATTTGTGGAAGTCCTTTGTCACAGGCACGTGAAAATATGCGTCTTTCAGGTCGATTGATATTAACCAGTCTCCCAGGTGTACTGACTGTTGTATGGTAAGCAGGGACTCCATCTTGAATTTTTCCTTGCGGATGAAGGAGTTGAGATGGGTCAGGTCTATTACTGGCCTCCATGTGCCGTTTTTCTTCTGCACCAAAAACAGGGGTGAATACATGCCTTCGCCCCTTTCTTCCTCTGGGACGGGTACGACTGCGCCTTGTTCCAATAAACAGCTCACATAGGTCAATAGGACCTGTCTTTTCTCTTCTGAGCCTGGAAGAGTAGTAGGGATAAATCTGAGTTTTGGAGTGTTGCTGAAGACCCACTTGTGACCAGACGACACCGTCTTTACGGTCCAATAGTCCCGAATTGAGGCCGCCCAAACATGTTTGAAGTGGAGAAGACGAGCCCCCACCCGACATGTTTGAGCGGGCCCAATTTCAAAAAGACTTCCCAGAGTCCTGGTTCCCAGAGGAACCACCTTTAGAGGCCTTCTTAAAAGAAGACTGCCTGGACCTCCATGTCCTGGAAAATTCCCGGCCGGGTTTGTAGCTGCGTGCATCCCTGGCACGATCCGCATTCTGCCTTCTCGGAAAAGAGCGTCTTTGGTTTTGAGGACGCCTATCCTGAGGGAGAAAAACAGATTTCCCACCTGTGGCCCGGGATATGGCAGAATCAAGCTTATTGCCGAATAATGAGGACCCTTCAAAGGAGATGCGGCACCAAGCCTGCTTAGATGCAGGGTCTGCGAGCCACGGACGGAGCCTCAACGCACGGCGTGCCGAAACGGCTGCCAGCATATCCCGAGACATCAGGCGAATGACATCGATGGATGCCTCCCCCAGAAAGGCCGAAGCCATCCTAATCTACTGAATAGGAGAATCTTTAGCCGTGTCCAATGAAATGCCTCTCAGGTATTCTTCAATGCTGTCGGCCCAGAATTCTATGGCTTTTGAAACTGCTGCAATCGCAAGCACTGGTTTGCACGCCATCCCTGACGTCAAATAGATTCTCTTCAGATCTGAATCGATCCGTCTCTCTAACGGATCCTTGAATGACACAGTATCTTCTAAGGGAAGAGTCACATATCTCACCAAACGCATAAGCGCTGCGTCCACCAGTGGAGCTGACTCCAGGTGTTTCACATCTTCTTCCTTAAAAGGGTATAGTTTAAGGATTTTATATTGCATGGAACTCTTTTTGTCCATCTTGCTCCATTCCTCTGAAATAATATCACCCAATTCGGACAGAAACTGAAAAAATTGGCGCTCCTTATTGAGCTGCTTAAAAAATTTCCTTTGCTTTGGGGGGGGGGAAGTGATAGGATCTTCCCACTTCAGAGCCTCTCTCACCGCCTTGACCAGGGAGGGAACCAGACCATAATCAAACCCCAAACCTGGATCTTCCGGATCCGATTCACTGTCGGAGACAGGAGCCGAGTGGCGGCTAGGCTGGGATGATTCCCATGCCTCTTGTAGTAACCCCTCTCCCACTGTAGGATCTAATGGGTTAGATGGGGATTCACATGGCTGTTGGGCTTCTTTCCTGCAGGGATTCCTTTACCACTCGCCTCACCATTACTTCTAATCGCTGATCAGCCCCGTCTCATCCGCTGCCTTGGTGAAACAATGGTCACATAGGGATTTATCAGCTGGCACGGGCATCCTGCACCCCCAACATGATTTCTCTGGCCTCTTGCTGGAGTGAGCCACAGGGGGGGCGAGAATAATCCCTGTCACGCTGTTCCGACCTGGCGGACCTATGGTGGCTGGACTTTGAGGAGGATTTGTGGTGGTGCGATTTTGACGATCCACTGCGTCTATAGGCACTAGGTTGTGGATCAGATTTAGAAGGGCTGTAAACACAGAAAACAGACAGAAGGGACAGGTCAAACTCGCTGCCTATGCTTACTCTCTTCAACAAATTCAAAAATACAAAAGGATGTATTTTAGAACCTACCCAACATGAGCGGGCTGGCCACTAGGGGGCAGTGAAGCATCCATAGTACACAATAAACAGATACCTGTATTGTAGCAATAAGAAAAATACATTCAGACCTCAGATAGACAAAACCCACATATCCCTATCATAAGGGATTGCTCCTACCTTCAAACGCCAGAGAATTAGCCCCGGGAAGTCGCTGTGGTGTCCGCAATCATTCCCGGGGCTCTGTCAGCTCTGCAGGGTTTTTAAATTTGCCGCCCGTGACGTCATCCGACGCCGGGGTCCTCAACGCGCATGCACGAGAACCAAGCTTTGCTTTCACGCCGGGTCCGCGCATGCGCAGAACGCCCGCGGACCCGGAAATTGAAGAGAGAAGTTTGCTGGAACGCAGAAGCGTTCAGCAAACAGCACAAATGCAGCAAACAGATACAAGAAAGGGGAAAACAAAGCGGTACACATAAACACACTGCTGCCATGGAAATATACATACCACTCCACCAACGATCATATGGGCCGAACGAATCCACGCACGCACCGGACCTCCAGCAGATAAGGGCCACCTGTAGCAACAGGTAAACAGGCCGGGCGCACTTAAGGTAAGACCACCATTTTCTTCAGCGCTACTCTGCCATTACTCTCCATACCCTGCTTAACAGTCAAGGCCTATCGGAGGAAACAAAGCTTGACATTCGGCCGAAGTCATCTTCAGGTAGGAGAACCACATGGTCCTACGGAGGAGGACAAAAAAGGAACACGGATAGCAGCCAGGAGCAAAGATTTATGGGAGAGGGGTCCTATTGGGTAGTTATGGAGGCGGGGCCAACCCACACGTATGCTGCCATGGAGCCTGTCAGGAAAAAAAATGTATTAACCACTTTCAGACCGGACCAATTTGCAGCCAAAGGACCAGACCCCTTTTTGAGATTCGGCACTGCGTCGCTTTAACTAACAATTGCGCGGTTGTGCGACGTGGCTCCCAAACAAAATTGACGCCCTTTTTTTCCCACAAATAGAGCTTTCTTTTGGTGGTATTTGTTCGCCCCTGCGGTTTTTATTTTTTGCGCTATAAGCAAAAAAGAGCGACAATTTTGAAAAAAACGCATTATTTTTTGCTATAATAAATATCCCCCAAAAAAATATATAAAAAAAAATTTTTCTTCCTCAGTTTAGGCCGATACGTATTCTTCTACATATTTTTGGTAAAAAAAAAATTGCAATAAGCGATTGATTGGTTTGCGCAGAAGTTATAGCGTTTACAAGATAAGGGATAGTTTTTATAGCATTTTTATTAATAATTTTTTTTTATTAGTAATGGCGGCGATCAGCGATTTTTATTGTGACTGCAACATTATGGCGGACACATCGGACATTTTTGGGACCATTGTCATTTATACAGCAATCAATGCATTGATTCCTGTATAAATGACACTGGCAGTGAAGGGGTCAGTGTGGGGTTAAGTATGCCTAGGGGTGTGTTTCTTACTGTGGGGGGGCGTGGCTGTCAGCTAGTGAATGCTGATCTCTGCTCCAATCACAGGGAGCAGAGATCGGCATCACTAGTTGCTAGGCAGAACGGGGAGATGCTGTGTACTTCCGCATCTCCCCGTTCAGCCTTCCCGTGAGACGATCGCGGGTGTCCCCGCGGCGATCGAGTCCGCGGGACCCGCGACCGGACTCACGGGGGTCCCGACCGGTGCGCTCCCGATGGCACGGCAGGCATTAAGGAGGGAATTATATATACGCCCTCCTGTCTGTACGTGCCATTCTGCCGACGTATATCGTCATGCGCCGGTCGGGAACTGGTTAACAAGAAACAGAGGAGTTTGCCTGAATTACGGCCCTTCCCAAATCTACTGTTGAAAGTTGTGCAGAATCCACCCTATAATGGGACATAAAGCAATGCGGAGAATGCTGGGGTGGGGGCCGTAGCTTCATCTTATAGTTATGTGGTCCCATCAGGTTGTGGAGGCGGAGTCACAACCCACAGTGTATGCTGCCATGATGCTACAGGAAATTTTAGATCCTGCTCTCAAATTTTTTTCCGTCGGAAATTCCGACAGAAAAAGTCCGATAGAGCCCACACACACAATCAGATTTTCCGACAACATAATCCGATCAGACTTGCCATCGGAATATCCAACCGTGTGTACAGGGCATAAGGATGTTCTTCCTTCCTGTATATACTATTAAACAGATTTACTTGTAAAACTGTGGGAGTAGTCTATCTGGCCACTTGCCAATGTGGATGCTATCACATTGGCAAAACCAAACGCCCCTTTTTTAAGTGAGTTAGAGACCATATTATGCCCCTGTTCAAGCACCTATGTACTACGGCTTTGAACAGACATATCGGTCATCAACACGACTTTTGACTCAAGCATGGTCCGTTTCTCCGCGCTGCTACATGTACCTGTACACGTTCGTGGCTGAGAAATTGATACCACCTTGCTTCAATTGGAAACTAAGTGGATACATACCATAGATGCCACTAAATACCCTGGCCTGAATGAATAGATTAGTTTCAAATCGTTTCTTTAAGCTGGGAGATGTTTGTACTTACCATATTCATTTAGTTATTAATGTTTTCTAGGAACTTTTGTCCCTTTTTTTTTTAAATATGTACATGTATACAAGTGTAACTATTCATTTATGGTATGTACTCTCATTTGCAATCCTTTGGTGTGTGAAAATCCTTGGTTATTATTCCATCTTCTTGGGCGATATTAAATTCCCCCCCCCTCTCTTCTCTTTTTTACTTTATCCTTTTCCATCTCCGTCTCTTTCGTTTCCCCCTTCTTCATAATTATTTACTTTTTCCCCCAGTGTTCTTTTCCTTTTCCCTGTCCTGGTGATCCATTGTTTATGGTTTTCGACCTTTTTCATCTTCTTTCGGTCTATTTATGCAATAGTCAGGTCTCATGCCTGTAACTGCTTTACCACCACTTTATTTGAATTTTGCTTACAATTTTTTAGGGCTGTGCAAATTAAAAAGATTAATTCCTCGATTAATCGTTAATTTTTTTTGATCGATCAAAATTCTTTTGATTGGTACTCACCTCTCCGCCGGCTTCCTGGTCTTCAGGGAGTTCCGTCGGAGATCCGGTGACGTCACGGACATCAACGTCACCGGACTCCTACCCCTTCCCCAAGTGCCTCGGTCTGCTAACGAAAGGAAGGGGGAGGAGTCCGGTGATGTCAAAGTTCTAATTGAATGCAACGCGTACGGGGGAGGAGCTACACGACGTCACCCGCTGCTGCCCTACGGAACGAACACGATTGTCGGCTTTACATGCTGTGTTTTTATCATCTTTATGTGAGTAGTTTGTGTTTGAACACAAAAATGTAATCTTATACTTAAGCGGTGAGCACTTCGATCTTTTCTTTCTACTCATGATCTGGCGTCCTTGCTGAGATCTAAGGAGACGCGAGAGAAGTTTATGGTCCGTGTTAACCCTTTTGATACCCGCTTGCATGACCACCTGTTTGCACAGGGGTCCATGCCATAAGGTGAGAGTGATTAGTTAGACCGGAGGTGGAGGGATTGTCACGCTACTGTGGGAAAAAAATTACTTGCGTCAGTGCTACAGTTTGAATTTAAAACATATTTGTGTGAATTGTGAAGTTAAGTCATGGATTGTGGAAACTAACTAGTGTCGGGTGATTGTATATAGTGTATACCACATTTACCACTGACTAATGCAGAGTTGCAATGCAAGGAGATCAGCCAAAAGTAGTTGGATCTGTATGTGCTTTATAATTAAATCGAAATTAAATCGATTATTTTTTTTAATTGAAAATGAAAATTTGAATCAGTAACAGCCCTACAATTTTTATATTTGTACATATCTGTTCTTCTCAAGCACATTATATTTATCATTTAAAATATCACTTTGTCCTATAGTTATTATTTGTTAGTACGATGTAATCTTTAACATCTTTGAGAAAGTCGTGATGACGAAACGCGTCAGGGCGTGACCTATACGACGACCGGAAGTGACGTTGACGCTCCTTGCGTTCCAAAAGCAGACAAACAAACCGGAAGGAGCGTAGGACACCTAGTGAACAGTGAGAGTGCTCACTATATTGTCCTACTAACCGCAATGCCTGGTAAAAGCTTTTGATTTGCAACCTTTGTGAGATAACCAAGGATTGGTCACACTGCAAGGAGCCTCAATAAGAGAACAAGAGTTGTTTGTGTGTTTTTTGTGGAGAAATACTTTTAATGGAATAAGTTTGGAAAATAAAGACAGTTCAAAACGTACTGGACCATCTGGATTTTTTCTATTGTTCCATATACCTAAATGCATTGGCCGATTGCTGATTCCTGAGGATTGGAGGTGCTGTATAATAAAGGAGACGCTCTAAAGGGTTTGCCGCTGGTGAGATCTGTACTCAATGCCGATAAGAAATTGGATTGCGGTGAGTGTAAACCCCAGAGGGGAGTGTGAAGCACGGGTGAAGCATCTTGGTGGAAGTGCATACTGTCAGCAGTCAATGCGTGTATTTGCATCACTGGTTTAACATATGAACTTTTTTGATATTAATTATGTACTGAAATATTTGATGACCAGTTTGTTTTGCTTAGGAATTCCCACAAAAAATCATTTATTTACATCCCTGTTATACAGTGTGGGTGATTATATATATATTTGGTTTTTTAAATAACCAAGAGAGCGCCGCTAAATGGTAAAGGTACTCTAATGAATTTTATGATCTCTTTTTACCATTAACACATAGTGTATACATTTTTGATACAAGTGGCTGCTATAGGGAAACCTACAGAATTTTAAATACTGTTTGCAATTTTGCACAAGTCATTGCGCCGAGATAAAGGGGAAAGGTGCATTGTAGCGCCGAACATCTTTCTGCTTTTTTTGTTTTAGTTTAATCTTTAACAGTGTTTAGGATTGTGTCAAAATATTCTCAATCTTAGTTTTCCCTACATGCTGCTGGAATTGTGCGAGACTATTTGAACAATTGAGCTGGGATAGCCATTGCATAGGAGCTTAGCATATGCATTCCTTGTCCCTCAGATCGTCTCTCGCCTTCCCCTTTTAATACCCATTTCAATCCCCTGTCCCCATTTTCCCGTCCCCGGTTTCCTGCGGTCTCTGATGTGTTCAGCTCACCCGTCTGGATGGCCATATACACACCACCCGAGGCTGTATGGACACCCAAGGTCTTCCGTCTGTGGAGATTAAGCCCGCCTTTTCGACCACCCACCTGTTCTCTATCCACTCCTTTCCAACTGCCTGTGTTTACATCAGCCCCCATTGATGCCTGTGTAATCCCTCCTCTCCACTCTACTGGTGATTAGACCGATATCTCCACCCACGTCCCTTTGCACCATTTGCTGGGGCCACTGAGGGGTCTTGCTCCACACTTCCCTTCCTTATTGTACCTTTTTACCTACTGGTGGGTTTTCTTTCACTGTAGGACTTTCCATGACGGTATTGCCTTCAGTTTAGGCACCCTTTTCTTTGGCTGTTTTGCCTGTATTCATCTGTGCCATTAGTGTACTATTGACACACGCTTTACCTTGGTTGGGTAAGTTATAACTATCATCTTCCCTATTGCAGTATTTTGTTACCATTTGATACTTTCTTTCTAGCAGTATCATTGTCACCATATTTATCATTTTATTATTCCAGTTATTACATCTTTATCTCTAGAGTATTCGAGCCATTTTTTACTTCATTGAATTATTATTCATTCAGTGGCACTGCTTTAAATTAGTTCTTCTTACTGATTGGGTAGGTACGGAGGCCATGTTGGCCTATTCCCCCAGGGATATTTAGTGGCTTTTGAGCCAAAATGTCTCCATGTTAATACAATTTTTTGTCTTTATATAGTTTTATTGGCCACTCTTTGCCCCCTGCAGCCACACTACGGTGGTGTTGGGGTGCCACCCGTAAGGCGGACACTGTGCTAGTCATACCGCTGGATATATCGGGGTAGGTATAGGGACATATGGGACTATGGGGCATGTTTCACCTATGGATATTATGGGAACTTGAGAGCGGATCTGTTCGATTCATGTCACTCCACAATACCTTACAGCATGTTATCATTTTGTTAGACTAGTGCAGAAATGTCTATATGTTATGTTTCTTATTGTTCAACTTTTTTCTGTTCTCTAGAGCTTTTTACCAAATATCGGTCACGTTTTATTCCCCTGAGGAAGCCAATGACTTGGTGAAACATGTAGGGATGACCTGACCGGAAATTGTATCAAGGCCTTCTACCAATCTGGCCCTTTATGGAATGTGGTTTGCTCCCTATTTTTTTTAATATCATTTGTTTTATAATGTATATTTTTGATATGATGTAATAAAATTAATATTTTTCTTAAAAATTGCTCTCCGAGTAGTTTGGCACAGCAATAATCCCCATGTCCCCCATTTCCTATTCTTTAAAGGATTAAACGTGCCATGGGTATATGTGGAATTACACCCCAAGACACATTCTGATAAAGAGACTTTGGCAGCCTACCCACATAAAGGCCCCCAAAATCCAATGATCACCTTCAGGCTTTCAAAGAGTGCATTTCCTCATGTCACTGCCCCAACTACCTATCACAGCTTCGGAGGCCCTGAAATGCCAGGATAGTACAAACCGTTGCTGTAACTATAAACTTTCCAGGCTGAGGTCTAAAAATGTGATTGACAGTTTTCCGACTAACATCTTTCAAGACCCTGTGTGAATGTGTTCTCTAGACTGTGCCATGCTGTACCCTATACTAATACTTCACTAGTGTGTGGTAGCGACAGAAGCAGTACTTGAGGCAGAAAAAAGGTTGGCCAGGACATAAGGGACAGTAAAAGCTGGTGTCACCTTGACTATATGACCTGTTATATCTTATATTTACGATGGTAAAGTCAAATGCCCGATCCTTTTGATTGGTGCCTGTTGCACTTCACATTTGAATGTATATTCTGTTTATTATGCTCCATAAACTTCACTTTGATTTAAAAAAATAAAAAAAAAGGGGGAGGCGGGTGTCACGCCTAATGCAGTGTCTACTACAGACATGACATTTTTTGTTTACAATTTCGCATTTAACAAAATATACATTCAACACTGTAAATTGGTTATTGTGTACATTTAGTCTTAAAAAAAAAAAAATACCTAGTTAGACTTACCGGTGACGGTATTTCTAAGAGCCTTTCAGGACAACCCTGGAAAGAGCGCAGCTCCGCCCACTTTGAGGAAACACTTGCATTTTTTCTTTAAAGCTCCTCCTCTTCCACCATGGCCTCAGTTATTGTTACCTCCGGCATACTGGAAGATAAAGCACAGAGAACACAAACAAACCATGACAGATACTTGTATCATCTTTAAACATAGAAACACAAGGGAGGGAACTAGGCGTTGTCCTGAAAGGCTCTTAGAAATACCGTCACCGGTAAGTCTAACTAGGTATTTTCTCCAGTCGCCTTTCAGGACAACCCTGGAGAGGATAAACGAGAGGCTTACCCTAGGGTGGGACCACTGCCTGCAGTACCTTCCTGCCGAAGGCTTGATCCGCAGCTGACAGCAAGTCCAGTCTGTAGTGCCGAAGGAAAGTTGAGTAACTTGACCACGTGGCCGCCTTGCAGATCTGATCAGGCGAAGCACCGGCCCTCTCGGCCCAAGATACTGCTGTTGCCCTAGTGGAATGGGCAGCAATTCCGGAGGGAGGGGATTCTCCTCTAGCTTTGTATGCCTCCGAAATTGCCTCTCTAAGCCACCTACCTAGAGTACTCTTGGAGGCTTTTTCCCCTTTTCTAGGACCCGAAAACATTAGAAACAGAGCATTCGTCTTTCTGAATTCCCTGGTAACTGCCAGGAAAATGGAGAAGACACCTCCTTACGTCTAAGGTATGAAAGGCCTCCTCCCCTGTGTTGGTAGGGTTGGAGGAAAAGGTAGGCAACACTATTTGTTGGGTACGATGGAACTCTGAAGATACCTTGGGAAGAAAGGCTGGGTCTATCTGCAGCACTATCCTATCGGGAAAAATCTTTAGGAAAGGCTC
The DNA here is from genome assembly GCA_028564925.1 of Lithobates sylvaticus. Classification (NCBI taxonomy): domain Eukaryota; kingdom Metazoa; phylum Chordata; class Amphibia; order Anura; family Ranidae; genus Lithobates; species Lithobates sylvaticus. The sequence continues at coordinate 91,020,418 of CM053032.1, forward strand.
CGTTACTGCCAGAGCCTGTAATTCGCTCACCCGTCTAGCTGACGTAATGGCTACTAAGAAAATTGTTTTTAAAACTAAATTTTTTAAACAAGAATCCTTAAGAGGTTCAAACGGAGCTCCCGTTAAACCTTGAAGGACTATGGATAAATCCCAACTGGGAAAATTCCTAAGGGGAACTGGCCTATTCCGTGCCATTGCCCTGAAAAACCTGGAAATTAAAGCTTCCCTGGAAAGGGTTTTTTCTAAATAAACAGAAAGGGCCGCCACCTGAGTTTTCAGGGTGCTGGCTGCCAAACCTTTCTCCATTCCTTCATGGAGAAATTCCAGTACTGAACTAGTACTTTTCACCTGGAACCCCCTAAGAGTACAATATGAGTTGTACTTCTTCCAGACTTTAAGGTAGATGGCCCGAGTCACTTCCTTCCTGCTTGAGAGTAAAGTCCTTACTAGTCCCTCAGACAAACCCTTAGCTCTCAAGAGGTCCTCTTCAGAAACCAGGCGGTTAACTGCAGCCTACCTGCCTCTGGATGGACCACTGACCCTTGTGTCAGAAGGTCCTGCCTGACTGGTAGCCTCCACGGGGGTTCTGTGGCTAGATTTAGAAGAGCCGAGAACCAGGGTCTTTTTGGCCAGAAGGGCGTGATGAGAATCATGCTTGTCCTCTCTTCCCTGAATTTCCTCAAGACCACCGGTATTAGAGGAAAGGGGGGAAAGGCATAGCACAGGCGGTAATGCCAAGGATGGGCTAGCGCGTCTAAACCTATGGCCTGATCTTCCCGGTGAAGAGAATAGTATTTTTGGACCTTTCAGGTTTGCTGATTCGCAAACAGATCCACCTGGGGGAAGCCCCAAGTACTGGCGATCATCAGGAAGACCTCCTGATTTAAGCTCCATTCTGCTTCCACCAGTCTCTTCCTGCTGAGAAGATCTGCCCAAAGATTCCCCTTTAGATGGACTGCTGAGAGGGAGGCCACGCTTTTTTCTGCCCAAGCGAATAGTTGCTTGGCTAACTCCATGAGCCCCTTGCTTCTGGTCCCCCCTTGTTTTAGGACATATGCTACTGTTGTCATATTGTCCGACAAGATCTGTACATGCTGCCCCTCTACTACGTGCTGAAAAGCCCGAAGGGCCAGCGACACAGCCCTGAGTTCTCTCCAATTCGAAGATCTCCGAGACTCTGCCTTGGACCAAGTCCCTTGGACCGTCAGCCCGTCTAAGTGGGCTCCCCAACCCCAGGCACTCGCGTCCGTCGTCAGGCGCTTGTCTAGCGGCCAGAACCAGGGAAGGCCTTTTGTGAGATTGGCTGTGTTTCGCCACCACCACAGAGCCCGTTTTACTTTTGAGGTGAGGCTGAATTTCCTTTCTAGTGGAACCTGATGAGACCAGACCTGCAGGATCTCTGCCTGAAGAGGTCTGGAATGGAACCGGGCCCACTGGACAGCTGGGATGGAGGCTGTAAGGAGACCTAACACCCTCATGGCTGAACGGACTGAAACCACCCGATTCGTCTGAATTTGTTTTACTGCCGTCAGGATCTTTTCCACTTTTTCTTGCGGAAGAAAAACTTTTTGCAGGGTAGAATTGATGGTGTACCCTAGAAAAACTACTTCCTGGCTTGGAACTAGGTTTGATTTCTCCAGATTGAGAAGCCACCCTAAGTCCCCCAGGTGAGCCTGTGCTATCTGAAGGTTCGACAGCACCTGTTCCCTGGAGTCCGCAAAAAACAGGAGATCGTCCAGATATGGGACCACTGAGATTCCCCTCAATCTCAGTGGTTCCAGGGCTTCCACCATGACCTTAGTGAAGTTCCTGGGGGAGGACGACAGCCCGAACGGCAAGGCCCTGAATTGTAGGTGCCAGACTGATGACCCTAGATTCACTGCCAACCTGAGGAACCTTTGGGAGGATTGGGCGATCGGGACATGTAGATAGGCGTCCCTCAGATCCAGGGAGGCCATGAAGCAATTTTTGGATAACAACCTTGTTATTGTATGGATTGTATCCATGCGGAAGTGCTTGTATCGTATTGACTGATTCCGAATTTTTAGATTCAGTATCAATCGATATTTGCCCGAAGGTTTTCTCACTAGGAAGATGTGAGAATAAAACCCATGGCCTTCCTGTTCCCTTGGAACCTGAACAATCACCTCCTGTTGAATCAGATCCTCCAAAAGGCTCTTCATGGCAGAGGCTTTGTCTTGGTCCCTCGGAAGGGTCGTGACATAAAATCTGTTTGGGGGAATGTTGGAAAATTCCAGGCTGTATCCCTGCGCCACAATGTTCCTCGCAAACTGACTTGAGGAACACTGGCTCCATTGCGGAAGGAAGGCGGACAACCTTCCTCCCACTGGAGCAGAGTAGTCACTTATCCTTGGGGGGTTGACTGGAGGGAGTTTTGAACAAAATTATTCCTTTTCCTCTACCCTTCTGGGGGTTCCAGCGACTTTTGCTGTCCTCCCCACCCTTACGGGACTGTTGAACAGGACGAAAATTCCTTTTGCCTGTCTGTTTTTTCTTGGCAGGAAAGGCCTTCTTTTTGTCTGCTGTTCTGTCCAGCACTGTTTCCAGCTCTGGCCCAAACAGCAGATCCCCTGAAAAGGGCAGACCACACAACCTAACCTTGGAGGCTGTGTCACCTGACCACGTTTTAAGCCAGACAGCTCTCCTGGCGGAATTCACCAGGGTCGCAGATATGGCTGCCATTTTGATGGACTCAGCAGAGGCATCAGCCATATATTTCACCGCTCTAAGGATTAGTGGAAAGGATTCCATCAAGTCCTTACGTGGTGTGCCTGCTTCCACGTGGCTCTGCAATTTATCTATCCAACACTCTAAATTCCTAGCCACCACCGTGGATGCCATAGCTGGTTTGAGGCTGGCAGATGCTGAATCCCATGCCCTCTTTAAAAAGAGTATCTGCTCTTTTATCCATGGCATCTTTGAGTACCCCCATGTCCTCAAAGGCCAAGTCTGTCCTACGCGATACCTGTGAAAAGGCTGCGTCCACACGTGTTTTTTTGTTCCACACCTCTGACTCTTTTTCGTCAAAGGGAAAGCGTCTTATCTGGCTCTTAGAAAGGAAAGGACCCCTCTCTGGGTCCTTCCATTCTTTTTTAACCGTGTGACAATACTTTATGAACAGGGAAAACCCTGGATTTAACCTCATCCAGCCCCTGATACATCCTGTCGTGTACAGACAGCTGGACCTTTTCCTCCTGGATGTCCAGGGTCGTATAGATAGCCCTCAAGCCCTCATCTACCTCCTCTAAAGACAGCTTGTACCTGGAACCACGGCTGTCATCCTCCTCTTCTACCTCCTCCTCTGAATCTCTGAGGGAAGGGAGAGTACTTGCACCTTCGTCCTCTGAATCTATCACCTCCCTCTGCCTGGAGGTAGATGCTCGAGGACTTGATGGTGGTGGTTGCTGGCTACCGCCCTGACTTGCTGGGCTCTGAACCAACAGAGTCTTGACGGAGCTTAGCGAGCTTGCTATTTCTCGCACAGATGAATACAGCTCACCATACTGCTGAGAGGACTCCTCCTCCACTATCTCCTTAATACAGGACCTACATAAAGCCTTCTGCCAGGATTCCCGTAAGGGGTTCTTGCACACAGGGCATCTCTTTCCTGGCGGGTTTGCTTTCTTTACTTTCCCTGACACAGTTTCCTGGGGAAAAAAACAAAAGCTTGTCTTACTACCAGAATCTGGACTAAACATTACCACCACCAGAGTAATAACAGACCACCTGAGTGCAGCAACCACCAAAACTACAGGTCCAAGGACAGTAACCTTTGACTCTGTAGTGACAGGACCCCCCACAGGGAGGAATAAACAAGTGACAACAGAAAAAAAAACAGCCCATAAGGTGAATAAAGAGTACCTTTGTACCCCTCTTACCTGGGCCTGACCGGTGCTTGGGGTGCCTGCCTCCACCGTTGCTGCAGATCTCTCCTCCATGTTGCAGAGAGCGCAGCGGGGCTTGAAACAAACAGCCGTTTTTAAATCTTCCCGGGCACGGCGTCACTACGCACGCCGGAAGCGGAAGTACCGGTCTGTGGACCCGCCCCCTGACCCTTGCATTCCGGGCGACTGGAACCACCGTCGCCCCGCCCGAACAGGAAGCCGCGTCACTGGCCGCCGCGTCATCCGCCCGCCATGTGACACCTCCCGGGAGCCTCACCGCGCAGCGCGCGAAATTCAAAACCGGCGGCTCCCGGGGGCATGGACGCCTCGACATTCCTGCCGGCCACTGCTCCTGTGAGCTGGAGAAGGTCCGGGACTCCGGACCCCCCCCCCGTTCGTACTGGGGGGGGGCTGGGATGGTCTCTGCAGCGGCCCCTGCATAAAGGTAGGACTACCTCCCCTCCCCCTGGAGAGAACGCAGCCCTGGTTCCCACAAGTGCTTCCATCCATGGCGGAGGAAACACAATAACTGAGGCCATGGTGGAAGAGGAGAAGCTTTAAAGAAAAATGCAAGTGTTTCCTCAAAGTGGGCGGAGCTGCGCTCTCTCCAGGGTTGTCCTGAAAGGCGACTGGAAAAAAAAAAAGTTAAGAGCCAGGTTTCTCTTTTTTTTTTTTTTTAAACGACCGACAAAGCTTTATTTTCAATATAAAGATTAATCAAACTTAAATTTACACAGACGACTATATACAGCTAGCTATCATAACCCCCGTATCCTCTTCAAGAGATAACGATTCTCTTTCAGATAAAAATGGTCTCTGCGGTGGATTCGCCGCAAGATCACTTATCGCTACGGTGCCCTCCATCGCTTACCGTGGCAGTCGGTAATGGCAGAGGCAATCCGGACCTGTCCCTGGCCTGACATGGAGACGAGTGGGGGGGGGGGGGGGGGAGATGATTCTAGCCCTAGACCTCCTCTGTAACTCGAAACATGCAACCTATAGAATGTTTTAAATGTCGCCTATGGAGATGTTAAAGGGTAAAAGTTTGTCGCCATTCCACCGACCTGCCGCCTGGGGTTTGTCGAGCCCTGGCATAGGATATCTCCTAATAGATTTTTATTGATCCTGGGATCCCCTGAGGGCCCCCTGTACTCTGATAGGAGGGGAGGCTGAGAGGAGCTCCCCGATCGTCAGCCGAACTGTAATGGCACTAGGGTTGAAACAACTAATCGATTGACAACTAATCGATTATGAAATTAATCGATTACTATTTTCATAATCGATTAATCGGCCAGTAACAATGGGGTTAAAAAAAAAAAATGTAGTCCTTTATAGTACAAAAAGAGCAAATAATCGGTACTGTATTTTCTGGCGTATAAGACTACCTTTTACACCGAAATTACACAGCCAAAAAGTGGGGGTCGTCTTATACGCCGGGTGAAGAAACCGCCAGATGGATATCAGTCCGCCGGGTGCTCTGTAAAATTGTAATATGTATACAGTATGCGCCGTTCAGCCAATCCCGGCGGGCGATGCACTCTGATGAATACAGAGCCTGCTAAGCCTGCTCGGATTGGGTAACAACCTCTGCCAATCCGAGCAGGCTTTGTATCCATCAACAGATTAGTAAAATACAATGCCTGCCGTAATTGGCTCAGCGGTGCACACTGTCTGCACACTTTTCTGAAGTGTACCTGGCGCTACTGTACTAACACAGCATCATATACTGTGTGTACTTGGTGCTCTACATATTAACAAAGCATCCTGTACTGCACATCCAGCTCTTCCCTAAAATACAGGTATGATTTATGGTGCTTTGGAGACGAGGATTCATTGTTGCTGCCTACCAATTGTGGGATCTCTGGGTAGTTCACCAGTTTCCTTTTTCTGATGTTAAGTCTGATGTTTCTTTTTTTCGTTTCTGATGTTTTTTTTGTAAATGGTGTTGCCTCGGAAGGGGGGGGGGGGGGGGGTAGTCTTATATGGCGAGTATAGCCCCAAACCTAAGTTTTCACTGGAAAAATAGGGGGTCGTCTTATACACCCAGTCGTCTTATACGCCGGCAAATACGGTAACTTTCACAGTTCTACAGTAAAAAAAAAAAATTAACCCCTTACCAGTAGTGATCTGCTTTTTTTTGTACTATAAAAAGGGCTAATTTTATTTTTTTTAACCCCATTATGTTACTAAACGTCTTAGACCTGGTTCACATCTGTTTTTTTTTTTGGTGCAGAAACGCACTACAGTTCATTTACATGGTTTCCTATGGGACACGTTCACATCTATGCTTTTTTCAGCTGCTGCGTATTTGGAAAGGGTCAGGGACTCTTTTTTTTTTACCCGCAAAACAGTTTTTATGGTTCAATATACTTCAATGAAGAAGCTGCAGATAAGCATGTAAAACGTTTTTGCAGCAATGCGTTTTTTAATCTGCCCAACAAATTGGCCAAAAAAACAGTACGTCTCCTCTAATAGTATATACAGTACATCTCTTCTGTCTGTTATTCTCAGAGTGGATTCGATATTTTGCTCCCTAACCATTTAGTCGGTTGTTTATATTTACCACGGCATAGAGATATTTAAGAGTAAATGGCCTTTTTTTTTACTTTACATATTAACTAAATTATACACCACACTTTATTTTTTTTAAGGTTATTAACTGATTAATCGAAACAATAATCGGCCAACTAAGACTATCTACTGTATGTGTGTTTATATGTGTGTGCATGCGCGTGTGTATGTGTGTGTATGGGGGGTGTGCATGCATGCGTGAGTGTGTGTGTGTGTGTGTGTGTGTGTGTGTGTGTGTGTGTGTGTGTGTGTGTGTGTGTGTGTGTGTGTGTGTGTGTGTGTGTGTGTGTGTGTGTGTGTGTGTGTGTGTGTGTGTGTGTGTGTGTGTGCGAGCGGGCTGTGGGGATTTGCAGTGGCAGCATTTGGCACACCGGCAGCATTTAATGGGCACACCGGCGGCAGAGTTTGATAGGCACAGTGGCAGCATTTGATGGTACAGTGGCTGCAATTGATGGGCACAGTGGCGACATTTGATGCTACAGTGGTGGCAATTGATGATTTTATTTCTGAATTTTTCAGTTTGCTTGCGCCCCTCTAAAAATTTTGAGCACCAGCTGTCACTGTGTATATATATATACATACAAAAAAAAAAAAAAAAAAAATTATATAAATATAAATGTGTGTTTTTATATAAAAATTAAGAAATCGGTTCCTTTATATGCAGCCACCCACTTGTGACTGGGCCCTGGTGTTCCAACATCGGGCTCGGAGTAAAGAGCTTTGTCCGGAGGTCGGGGGGGGGGGGGGGGGGGGGGGGGGGGGGGGGGGGTCGGGGGGGGGGGGGGGGGGCTCCATGGTTTCTTGCATTTTTTATTTTTTTTGGGGGGGGGGGGGGGGGGGGGGGGGGGGGGGGGGGGGGGGGGGGGGGGGGGGGGGGGGGGGGGGGGGGGGGGGGGGGGGGGGGGGGGGGGGGGGGGGGGGGGGAGTCTCCAAGTCCAGATAAAGCTACCCACAGTCCTACGTAATTGGCCTAGGAGAGTTGATGGAAGAATTAGTGGGACTGTTTGAAATGCATCAATTTTGGTATCATGTCCATCTTCACTATGTTTATGGATCCAACCAGGTCTCTAGGAATGTATATCCCTAAATACCTAATAGCTTCTTGCCATTTAACCACTTCAGCCCTGGACCAATTGGCAGCCAAAGGACCAGGCCCTTTTTTGCGATTCGGCACTGCGTCGATTTAACTGACAATTGCGCGGTCGCGCGACGTGGCTCCCAAACAAAATTGGCGTCCTTTTTTTCCCACAAATAGAGCTTTTTGTTGGTATTTGATCGCCCCTGCGGTTTTTATTTTTTGCGCTATAAACAAAAATAGAGCGACATTTTTGAAAAAAATGCAACATTTTTTGCTTTTTGCTATAAGAAATAACCCCAAAAAATATATAAAAAAACTTTTTTTTTTTTTTCTCAGTTTAGGCCGATACGTATTCTTCTACATATTTTTGGTAAAAAAAAAAAAAAAATAAAAAAAAAAATCACAATTAGCGACTATTGATTGGTTTGCGCAAAAGTTATAGCGTTTACAAAATAGAGGATAGTTTTATAGCATTTTTATTAATATTTTTTTTTTTACTAGTAATGGCTGCGATCATCGATTTTTATTGTGACTGCGACATTCAGGCGGACACATCGGACATTTTTGACACATTTTTGGGACCATTGTCATTTATACATCAATCAATGCTATTTAAATGACAGTTGTAGTGAAAGAGTTAACCACTAGGGGGGGGGAGGGGTTATGGGCTGTGACGCGTGTGTGTTTTTTTACATTAGGGGGGGGGGCTGACGTCATTGATCGGCTTTCCCGATGACCAGGAACAGCCAATCAATGACAGGCAGAGTGGGAAGCGCGGGGAGAGGTTTGTTTACACATACCTCTCCCCGTTCTTCAGCTTCGTCACCCGATCGCGGGACACCAGCGGCGATCGGGTCCGCTGGTCCCGTGGCCGGGGTCACGGAGCTCCCGACCGGGTCGCGAGCACGCTAAATTGCCTGCCCGTGGGTTGCGCGTGCGCCGCCATCGGCGTGCTCGCGACCCGGTCGGGAGCTCCGTGACCACGGCCGCGGGACCAGCGGACCCGATCGCCGATGGTGTCCCGCGATCGGGTCACGGAGCTGAACGTGCCATTCTGCTGACGTATATATGCAGTGGGCGGTCGGGAAGCGGTTAAAAAAGGAAAATTCCTTGAAAAAGGGAGCTGTTGAATTTTAGTTGGTAAAAGAAATATTTAACATAGTTGACCTTAAAATTACTCACTGCACCAAAACTTAAAATTCTTGAAGATTTGGTAGTGTCACTACTGGATTAGTAACATAAAATCAGCAGATCTGCATATACTGACATTTTATATTCCTTTCCTTCAACTTGTCTGGATTATTGCGAATGGCTGTAGTTAAATGTTCCATTACATATAAAAGAGGAGACAAGGGACACCCCCTTGTCATGTTCCATTTGTGATCCCTATGGGGTTTCCGAAATAATTCCATTTATACGTACTCTAGCTTTAGGATTGGAATAGAGGGCCATGATCTTTTGAAGAAGTTGAGTTCCTATTTGTTTCAATGCTTCAAGAAAGCACAAGCCCACCCTGTCAAATGCCTTTGCGGCATCTATGGATAAGAAGCATGATGGGATGGTGTGTTTCTGAACATATTTCATCAAGGTCTTTATTGTAGTGTCTCTTGCCTCTCGACTCGGGAAGCGGTTAATATATGGACATTTCCCTGCCTTGCCGCTATTCCAAGCTGTAAAAGGAGGCCTGCCTCCCCCTCCTCCCTCAGGTTAGGGGGCCTGTAGCATACACCCACTATCACTTTCCCATTTTCTTCCACTCTTTGAAGCTCCACCCACAAGGATTCCAACTCATCCCTAGCTCCATTAGTGATGTCGTCCCTCACATCATTCTTGATATACAGGAATAACCCCACCCCGCCTACTTCCTACCTTCCATGTCCCTACGATATAGGGAATACCCCTTAATGGTTGCCAGCCAATTACGCAAGCTGTCAAACCAGTTTTCTGAAATTTCCACAAAATCAAAACCCTCCTCGTACAATCAGGGGAGAATGAAAACTCCTCCTCCAAGCTTTAACCAGTGCTCTGCTAGAAACTAATAGAAGTCAGAAGACTGCGCTAACTGCTGATGACAAAGAGTTATTTAGCGGTTCTGTGCACTGTGGGAGACCAGATATAGTGAATGCAGGGTCCTGGGTTTAGTAACACTAACCACGTACCTGGTACGTCATTTGAATTCAAGTGGTTGTAGTGGGATGATACCTGCAGCTACAGGCATCACCCTGGTACCATTTTTTCTTCTTAAGAGCCGACGGTCGTCTGTCTTGAAATGGCAATCGGAGTGGTCAGAATAGTCTTACATCAGGTCTTTGCTATGGAAACCTAGAAGCAATGACCCAATATCTTTTCCCGTTTACCTGGCTGTCAACGGCACCATTTAAAAAAAAAAGTATTCAAAAACGCAGAGCTTGACGTTTTGAATGCTTTTCAGTGCAAAGGAGGGATTTGGGCGTCTTATTGACCCCAGATCCCCCTTCATATAAAGAGTTCCTGTCACACGGGTGTTTACATTCCTTGTGACAGCAATAAAAGTGATAGGGGCTAATTTTTTCTTCTGTTCCCCCATGCTAGCACGCAAAGCTAAACTCGTACATTAGTCCCACACGCACACAAGGATTGTCCCACACATGTAAGGTATCACCACAAATGTCAGATCATGGGCAGCAATTCCTCTGTAGATATAAAGTGATAACTTGTTAAAGTTTAAAAAAAAAAAAAAAAAAACAGATCTGCTGCGGAGATATGTGAACCGGCTCCATAGAGAGTTGGTCAAAATCTCCTGCTATTGCGAATTGGATGCGGAGATACTGCATCCAATTCGCAATGGTGTGAAACCAGCGTCAAAGCAAGACATGATTGATAACCATTTACTCAGCATGACATCTTTTACAAAAAAAAAAATTGGTTATGTATTTGTATGCATCAAAATTTTAAAAAGTTTTCCTGGGCCCTTAGCACTCCTTAGTTATCGATGGATGCCCAGGACTATTTCAATGCTGAGCTGTTCTGGTTACTCTTGCACCTTACAGGGTTAACCCCCAAAAAAATGCATATGTTGCACTCTGTGATTGTTTAAATAGGAGGCTTCCATCCTCTGTGTTGTACGGTCCATGCTTTCCATGTGCCAGTTCTGGCCACTGCATGGGCAGCCTGGATGCCTCTGACATTGTAGGTTTTAATGCTATATCTGCAATAAAAATTATTGAACCACAAAAAGGGAAAAAAAAAAAAAAAAAAAAAGAAGACATTTATTTTGTCCCAAAAATTGCATTTGAAAATAAGGAGTTATTACCTGTCAAATCACTTTCCAGGACGGCTTGCAGGGAGATTAGCTCCTCCCACCCAGCACAGGAAACATATGATCCACATCATAAAAGACATACCACAGGCAGTAGCTCCTCCGTATTAATAAATAACCAAAGGCACAGAAAAAAAACTCCCATTAATGCAATCAGCTTAGGATTACATCAATAGATTCCTGGAAAGCGTGTTAACCTTTAGCTGACCGCCCACTGACAAATGACGGCGGGACGGTGCCGCTCTTGTGGCGGGCCGCTGTCATATGACAGCGCTCGCTTTTTGGCCACTAGGGGGCTCGCGCGCATGCCCGCCGTGTAGCTGGGGACCCGATGCGCGTGCCTGGCGGCCGCGATGTCCGCCAGGCACCCGCGATTGCCCGGTAACTGAGCAGGACGTGGATCTGTGTGTGTAAACACACAGATCCACGTCCTGTCAGAGGAGAGGAGACCGATGGTGTGTCCCTTGTACATAGGGACACCGATCGGTCCCCTCCCCCAGTCAGTCCCAATAATCAATACATTTTTATAGCACGGATCGCTGTATAAATGTGAATAGTCCCAAAAGTGTCCGATATGTCCGCCGCAATGTCGCAGTCACAAAAAAAAAAAAAAATAAAATAAAATTTCGCAAATTGCCGCCATTACTAGTAAAAAAAAAAAATAATAAAAATGCTATAAATCTATCCCCTATTTTGTAGACGCTATAACTTTTGCGCAAACCAATCAATAGACGCTTATTGCGATTTTTTTTTTACCAAAAATATGTAGAAGAATGCATATTGGTCTAAACTGAGGAAAAAATGCGTTTAAAAAAAAAAAAAATAATAATTAAAAAAAATTGGATATTTATTATAATAAAAAGTAAAAAATAAATATTGCGTTTTTTCAAACTTGTCCCTCTTAATTTGTTTATAGCGCAAGAAATAAAAACCGCAGAGGTGATCAAATACCACCAAAATAAAGCTCTATTTGTGGGGGAAAAAAAATGATAAAAATTTTATTTGGGTACATCCTTGCATGACCGCGCAATTGTCATTCAAAATGCGACAGCACTGAAAGCTGAAAAATGGCTTGGTCAGGAAGGAGGAATTCGTGCCTGGTAGGCAAGTGGTTAAACAGGTAATAACTCTTATTTACCCCAGTCATCTTCCAGGATGGCTTAAAGAGAGGACAAAATAGAACTACCTGATCAGGGCGGGACCACAGCATTAAGCACCTTCCTCCCGACAGCCTGTTCCTGGTTAGAGAAGAGGCCCGGTTGGTAATGTTTGGAAGGTTTGGAAGCTGGACCCGGACGCTGTTGCTTTTCAGCCCAACAAATGGCCCCTGCTCTGTCTGAATGAGCATTGTTGGTTTCCAGAAGAAACAGCGATGATGCCTGGTAGGCTTCCATCATCGCATGTTTCAATTTCCTTGTGATAGTAATATTTTGACGCCTGCTTGTCTTAATCTGGACTCCAGAACCTAAATGACAAACTCCAAAGTTGGAAGTCTGACTTCATATGGCACATTGAGATGCTGGTAAGTTATGCAGTTCACTACTTCAGAAGACTGAGCCTGGAGTAGTAACAGAACATTGACTTGATATAGTTCTGTTAGAAAGGCTGAGTAAAAAAAGATGTACTGATGTTTTTAACCTCATGTCGTACAGAGTACTGAACCACATTACGACCGTCGCACACAGATGTACATTGGCAGAATGGCATGGACAGGCAAATGAGCGTACCTGTACATGCCTTTGAATTTGCCGCCGTGCACGTGCCCGTTGCGAGCTCCGTGAGTCAGGTCGTGGGTTCCGTGGACTCAATCGCCGCGGGGATACCTGTGATCGTCTCACGGAGAGGAAGAACGGGGAGATGCTAAAGTAAACAAGCATCTCCCCGTTCTGCCTAGTGACAGTGTCACTGATCAGCTCTCCCTCTAATCGGGAGAGCTGATCAGTGTAGTGTTACTGTCCGAGAACTCACGTTACCCATGCCCGTCTTCGTTCAGCAGGAGTGAATCCTCACTCTGCGGGTGCCAGTACCCATGCGCAGTTTCCCCCAACGGAACCAAACGAGCTCTGGAACGTGCAGGCGTACCCGCGTATCAACGCGAACGTGTGCACGTCCTCGCATTCCAATACGAACGGGTGCACGCACTCGCACGTCAGTGCGAACGTGTATGCGCAATCGCGCACGGACGTTCACCTCCACCAATCCCAGCACAGGGCGCCCTATATAAACAGGGCCTTCACATGGTGTCAGTGCTGGATCGTCTTCAGTCTGTGTCCTGAATTCCTGCCTGTATTACCTGTTACCTTGTTCCTGATCTACCCGGCTTCCTTGGACTATCCTCCTGGATCACCCCTACTTATTGGCTGCCACTACTAAACTGACCTCGGCTCAGATTCCTTGACTACGGCTCTGCTCTGATTTTGTACCTCATCACCTGCCTGTTGCCAACCTCTGCCTACTCTTGACCACGAACTTGCCTTCCCCTTTTGTACCTCGTTTGCCAGCCAGTTGCCGACCCCTGCCTGTCTTGACGTCACAGTGCCTATACCCACCTGTTCGGCCATCACTGGATATAGTCTTGGTTACCAACCTCTACACCTGCCTTCCAGAAGAACCGGTACCTCCAAGCACCAGTCTCCCAGCCGCAGGCACTTGCACCCTTTCGTGCCCCAGCACTCCCTGTTCCCACCACCAGTAGTGTTGGGACCGGAACCGTGCACGAGGCCACCCCCAGCATCCAGACTCCGCTGTAAGGTACGTGACAGTTACACACAGCCCCTACAGTTAGAAAAAGAAACCCCCCGAGCACACACTTAACCCTTCCCTAGCGGTTAACCCCTTCAGTGTAATTTTTTACAATAATCAGTGCAATTTAAATCGCACGATCGCTGTAAAATGACAATGGTCCTAACAATGTGTCAAAATCGTACGACGTCTCCGCCATGTCGCAATCACAATAAAAATCGCAGATCGCCGCTATGACTAGTAAAAAATAAAAAATAGATTAATAAAAATGCCTATAAAAATAACCCCTATTTTGTAGACGCTATAACTTTTGCGCAAACCAATAAACCCTTACTGCGATTTTTTTACCAAAAATATGTAGAAGAATACATATCGGCCTAAACGGAGGAAAAAAAATTATATATATTTTTTGGGGATATTTATTATAGCAAAAAGTAAAAAAAGAATGCGTTTTTTTCAAAATTGTTGCAACAAAACAGTTTATAGCGCAAAAATTAAAACCCCCCAAAAAAAAAAAAAAAAATCAAATACCACCAAAAGAAAGCTCTATTTGTGGGGAAAAAAAAAAAAAAAAAAAAGGATGTCAATTTTGTTTGGGAGCCACGACCGCACAATTGTCAGTTAAAGCGACGCAGTGCCAAATTGCAGAAAATGCTCTGGTCTTTTGCCAGCGAAATGGTCTGGTCTGAAAGTGGTTAAACATACCCAGTCAAGTATAGGGGGTCTGAGACGCAGCAAAACGTGATACCACATCTACAAGCCATATTTCTGCCCATTAGTGCTGCCAGGAACGCATCATATGAAGGAGCCGTCTGCATCTGAAGCAAAATGGCCCGATACACCCCCCAGTCATACAAGTTTTATACTGCTGTATAAATCCTAAACCCTAGGAAAGATTAAAGTGACCACATAACCTCAATTAAATGCAAACAAAGCTTTACAAATTCAACTACGATGTTAAAGTGAATGTAAACCAAATTCATGAAATTTGAGCTGGGCACATATTTCTGAAGTGTTTTCTTATCTCTCTTCAAAAGCACCAAGTCCAGTAGTTGTCTCCTGCTCCATTCTTCTGTTATGATTCTGATAACTTCTGACAAGTTCTGTCAACTGTGACAAAAGCAGCCTGAGTTTTGTGTTGGTGAGAATGCTATAAATAGATTAGCAGAGTGCTGAACTATTCAATGAACAGCTGAGAAAGTCTCTACCTATGAGGAGCTGTCTTGGCTGTATGCCCAGACTACACTTCCAGTGCTGAACAGGAAAATAAACTCCCCAACACAATCTGAACTTTATAAAGAATATATAAAGCAGATATGCAAGTAAAGCACATGCACGGAGATCTGCCCCATCCCCGTGCACCATCTAAGGCACCTGCGAGGGTCCATATCCACTCCAAGTCCTTCCAGAAAGAAGGACGCCAAAAATACAAGAATATAAGAAGAAGAGGGAACCTTCTCAGTTACTTTTCAAATTATTGACTTGCAAAGTAGAATTTTTATGTCCGTATGGCCTGAGAGTTTGCAGAAATATACCTTGGTAATGTCTCAGGGACCAGAGATTTTCTCTCCAAGCCATTTACACACCTGCTGTCTATGAACATTAATGCATTAAGACAACCTACTGGAGATTCTACGAGACAATGAAAAGGTCAGGTAAAAGTCTCCCAATTCTTACAGCCACATATACAAAATGAGGGCTAAACTTGAAGCAGGTTATTAGAACGTTTAGGTTCAGTTTCCACTAGTGCCACACGCCATGCGACCATGGACAAAGTGGCATGACAAGTCACAGTCCATTGATTTCAATGGCATCCATTACAATCCATGCCACTCAGTCACAGCAACCTAGAAAAGGTCCCAGCACGACCCCGATGTGACCTCTGATGTAATCCTGAGGCTGTAAAGTTGGATCAAAGCTGCACTCCCAAGTCGCAACAGAGGAAACGTAGCCTCAGAGTCCATACGATAGATCACATGAGGCATGAACTACAAATGGTACCAAGAGTATAACCCAAATAACACAAGCATAAGCTCTAGTGTTGTGTATTTAAATACACAGAGTTATAGAATACTTGGAGAAGTGAGAGGTCAGAGACATAGTGTACTCGTCTAATACCCCACACACACACACACACACACACACACACACACACACACACACACACACACACACACACACACACACACACACAGCAATTCATACGCAATTAATGCCAATGCCACAAAATCAGGTTTAAGAAACCTTTCCGTATTTGGAGAAATCTCTTTTCCTCTAGACGTAAAGAGTGCCCCTTTGGCCTCTTTGTTGACTGTAAAGTGAATAACCAAACACCAAGTTCACTATATGGACCCCTTATATATTTGTATGTGTTGATAATATCCCCCCTTAATCTCCTCTTATCAAGGGTGAATAAATTGAGTTCCTCTAATCTTTCCTCATAGCCGAGTTCCTCTAATCAGTTTGGTTGCCCTTCTCTGCACTTTCAGTTCCCCAATATCCTTTTTGAGAACTGGTGCCCAAAACTGAACTGTATATTTTAGATGAGGCCTTACTAATGATTTGAACAGGGGCAAAATGATATCTCTCTCTCTGTGGAGTCCATACCTCTCTTAATACAAGAAAGGACTTTGCTCACTTTGGAAACTGCAGCTTGGCATTGCATGCCATTATTGCGCTTATGATCTACCAAAACCCCCAGATCCTTCTCCACTATGGATCCCCCCAGTTGTACTCCCCCTAGCATGTATGTTGCATGCATATTCTTAGCCCCCAAGTGCATAACTTTACATTTATCAACATTAAACCTCATCTGTCACATAGTCGCCCAATTAGACAGAGCATTGAGGTCGGCTTGTAAATTGGAGACATCCTGTAAGGACGTTATTCCACTGCATAGCTTGGTATCATCTGCAAAGACTGAAATGTTACTTTTGATCCCAGACACAATATAATTTATAAAGATATTAAAAAGTAAGGGTCCCAGCACTGAACCTTGGGGTACACCACTGATAACCTTAGACCATTCAGAGTGAAAATCATTAACCACTACTCTCTGAATTCTGTCTTTTAGCCAGTTTTCTATCCATTTACAAACCGATATTCCAAACCTGTAGACTTTACCTTACACATGAGCCGTGTGTGTGGAACTGCATCGAACGTTTTTGCAAAATCCAATTATACCACGTCACCCCTCTGTCGAAGGTTTTACTTACCTCCTCATAAAAAGAAATCAGGTTTGTCTGACAACTTCTGTCTTTCACGAATCCATGCTGTCTGTTGCTTAAAATGTTTTTTTCCAGCAAGAACTCGTCTATGTGGTCTTTTATTAATCCCTCCAGTATCTTCCCAACTATAGAAGTTAAACTAACAGGTCTATAGTTACTTGGTAAAGACTTTATTCCCTTTTTAAATATAGGCACCACGTTCGCCCTGCGACAATCCAGTGGTACTATTCCTGTCATTAATGAGTCCCTAAAAATTAGATACAATGGCTTTGAAATTACAGAGCTCAATTCTTTTGGGATCCTTGGGTGGATGCCATCAGGTCCAGGTGCTTTAAAAAAAAAAAACGAAGTTACTTACGGTAACGTTCTTTCCGGGAGTCTTTCAGGACAGCCACCTGAGAGACCTTGGCTCCTCCCCTCTGTAGGAAACACCTGCGCCAGCTTGCTATAAATTTCCTCCTCCCCTGCTGCTCCTCAGTTCTTTGAAGAGCACCTCCAGTTTGCTGGGGAGACACAAGAACATATGATACACATATAATAATTTATATCACATTTCCTGTAAGGAAACCTATGCTTTGATATACATCTGGGTGGGTACCCGGCTGTCCTGAAAGACTCCCGGAAAGAACGTTACCGTAAGTAACTTCGTTTTTCCCTTATCGTCTTTCAGGGCAGCCACCTGAGAGGATAACCGAGCACTTACCCTTAGGGCGGGACCACAGCTTGTAAGACCTTACGTCCAAAGGTCTGATCTTAGCTGACCATAGGTCAACTCTATAGTGTCTTACAAAAGTGGCAAAGCTGGACCATGTTGCCGCTTTACAAATCTGTTCCGGCGTTGCTCCAGCTCGCTCTGCCTGTGACGCTGCCAGTGCCCTCGTGGAGTGTGCCCTGATTCCTTCTGGGATCTGCATACCCCCTAGTTTGTAAGCCTGTTCTATGGCTTCCCTTAGCCATCTGGCTATTGTACTCCTTGAAGCCTTGTGCCCCTGCCTGGCTCCTGTGTATAAAATAAAGACTCCGTCTTTCTAATTGTCTTTGTTGCCTCTAAATAATGCAAGATGCATCTTCTGACATCTAAATTGTGAAATTTCACTTCTTTCTCATGAGAAGGATTTGGGCAAAATGATGGTAATACAATTTCTTGACCCCTGTGAAACTTTGAGGCTACTTTAGGTAGAAACCCCGGATCCATTTTGAAGATTATATGGTCTGGCAAAAGGGGGGTCTGATAGATAGGGCTTCCATTTCACAGACCCTCTTTGCTGTAGTAATTGCTACCAAGAAGATTGCTTTAAGCGTCAGCATCTTCAGGCTGCAATTCTTTAATGGTTCAAAGGGTTCTGCTGTCATAGTCTGCAACACTAATGACAGATCCCACTTTGGAAAGGCTGTACTCTGTAGCGGCCTTTGTCTGCTCACAGATCTAAAGAGTCTGATTATCCAGGAGTTTGAGGCTAAACTCCTCTCCTGGTAAACTGACAGTGCTGACACTTGACTCTTTAGCGTGCTGAGGCTTAGCCCTTTGTCTACACCACTCTGTAGAAACTCTAGGACTGCTACTGAGCTTTGCGTTTTAAAGTACACCATCGATTAAAACATTTCCATAACCTCTGGTAGATATTACGTGTCTCAACCTTCCTGCTTTTCAGCAGTGTGTCTATCAGACGGCTTGAGAACCCTTTCGCCTTTAGTAGTTGTTCCTCAGATACCAGGCGGCTAGTTTCCACCTTTCCACCTGTGGACAGTGCACTGGGCCCTGGGCTAGCAGATCCTCTTGGATTGGTAGCAACCAAGGGGGCTCTATGGCTAGTTCTTTGAGCATAGAGAACCACGGTCTCCTGGGCCAGTGAGGTGCTATGAGGATCAATGACGTGTTTTCTGTACGTAATTTCCTTATTACTGCGGGTAGTAGCACTGGTGGGGGGGAAGGCATAACATCTGCTGAACTCCCACTTCTGCGCTAATGCGTCTACTCCGAGTGCTCCCTCCTCCCTTTTTAGGGAGAAGAAGGCTTGGACTTTCCTGCTTTCTCTGGAAGCAAATAAGTCTACCTGAGGTATTCCCCATTTTTTTGTAATCTGGTCGAATACCTCCTGTTTCAGCACCCAGTCTCCTTCTCTTACTTTCTTTCTGCTGGGAAAGTCTGCCACTTTGTTTAAAGCTCCTTTTAGATGTACTGCTGAAAAGGAGAGTATGTTTTTCTCTCCCCATTTCAGGATCTCCTCCGCTAGGGCCCACAGAACTCCGCTTCTGGTTCCCCCTTGTTTGCTTATGTAAGCTACAACTGACGAGTTGTCTGATCTGATCATGATGTCCTTTCAACTCTTTCTGGAAGGACTGGAGTGCAAACCATACTGCTTTCAACTCCTTCCAGTTGGACGATCTCGTCCACTCTTCCCTCCCCCAAGCACCTTGTGCTAACTGGGAGTCTAAGTGTGGTCCCCACCCTACACCGCTTGCGTCTGTGGTTAGGATTCGGGAGATAGGTAGGATCCACAGCCGTCCTACGGCTATATTTTCTGTCCTTTTCCACCACCATAAGGACTCCTTTACTTTTGCTGGTATTGATACCTGCAAATCTAGAGACTCCTGCTTGTGGTCCCACACTTTTAGTAGGAACATTTGCAGTGGTCGGAAATGCAGGTTTGCCCACTGAACTGCTGGGATTGCAGATGTTAGCAACCCTAATGTTGACATTATTTTCCTTATAGAACAGGGTACATTGGTCTGTATTGTTCTTATTTCTTTTTGCATTTTTTCTATCTTCTCTTTGGGTAGAAAAACTTTTTGCTGGACTGAGACTATTATATACCCCAGGTATTTTATCTGTTGTGTGGGTTGTAGACTTGACTTCTCCACATTCAACCAACCTACCTAGACTCTCT
This sequence comes from Lithobates sylvaticus, assembly GCA_028564925.1. Taxonomy (NCBI): domain Eukaryota; kingdom Metazoa; phylum Chordata; class Amphibia; order Anura; family Ranidae; genus Lithobates; species Lithobates sylvaticus. The sequence continues at coordinate 91,040,127 of CM053032.1, forward strand.
AGGAATGCCCGAGTATACTTGAGGTTCTCTAATAACCTTTCGGGTGTCTTTGCAAAAAGGAGAAGGTCGTCTAAATAGGCAATAATGGATATGCCTTTTAGTCGCAGTGGTGCCAGAGCTTCTGCCAGCACCTTGGTAAAGATTCTTGGCGAAGATGATAGGCCAAAGGGTAGAGCCTGAAACTGAAGGTGTACGGTTCCTTTCCCTGTTTCTATTGCTAGCCTTAGAAACTTCTGGTGATTTAGGTGTATAGGTATGTGCAGGTACGCATCCTTTAAATCTAGCGACGCCATATAACAGTTTGGGGGCAACAGGGCCTTCACTGAGTATATGGAGTCCATCCTGAACCTTTTGTATGTATTATGGATAGATTTAGTGGGTTGAGGATTGGTCTGACCTTTCCTGAGGGTTTCTGTACTCCGAATATGAAGTAAATGGGAGTAGAAGCCCTGTCCTCTTTCTGCCCTTGGTACCTTGATGATTACACCTTGTTTCCTGAGGTCTTTTATGGATCTCATTAACCCTCTGGCTTTTTCCTTGCTGTTTGGCAGCTTGGTGATGTACAGTCTGTTTGGGGGGAATTTTGAAAATTCTAGGGAATACCCGTCTCTTATCGTCCTTAAAATGAATTGACTGGAGAATATTTCTTCCCATTGTGAAATGAAGGCCCCCAGTCTTCCTCCCACTGGGAGTACTTCATTCTTTATTGCGGGTCTGCTCAGGAGGGCGAAAAATTGCTCCTCCTTTGCTATTCCCTCGCTGACCCCAAGGTTTCTTTTGATTAGTTGCCTTGGGTATTGAAAAACGGGACTTAGCGTCCCTCTTTTGCCTCTTTCTGTTTTGTTGAGGCTGGGACCAAGGTGCTTTCCGTTTCAGCGGAAACGCCTTCTTTTTGTCCGCTGTACGGTCTAACACTTTCTCTAATCCTGGCCCAAACAGGAGGTCCCCCGTAAACGGGATCCCGCATAACTTGGCTTTGGACGCAGCATCCCCTTGCCAAGTCTTTAGCCATAGGGCCCGCCTGGTAGAATTGGCTAGAGCCGAGGATCTGGCTGCCATGCGTACCAGTTCTGCTGATGCGTCTGCGATATACGCGATGCCTTTGAGCAGAGTGGGAAAAGAGGACAAAATTTGCTCCTTTGCAGTTCCTTCCTCAATATGTGCCTGTATACGGTTGAGCCAGAACTCTACATTTCTGGCTACCACCGTGACCGCCATGGCTGGCTTTAGGCTTCCCACTGTGGAGTCCCATGACTTTTTTAATAGGGCATCCATTCTTTTGTCCATTGCTTCAGAAAGGACCCCCATATCCTCAAAAGCTAGATCGGTGTGCCTGGAGACTTGTGAGAAGGCAGCGTCTAGTTTTGGGGTTTTGTTCCACACTGATGACTCATCATCTGAAAATGGGAACCGTCTCTTTAAGGCTTTAGAAAAGAATGGTTTCCTTTCAGGTTCCTGCCATTCTTTTTTGATTGCCTCTATTAAGACCTCGTGAACAGGAAAATTCTTCTTTTCCCGTTCTCCTAAACCCTCATACATCTGATCATGCAGGGATAAAGGTTTCTTTTCCGTCTGTATACCCAGCGTGGTATGAATGGCTCCCAACAGCTGGTCTACCTCTTCTAATGAGAGTTTGTATCTAGAGGGTCTTCTGGAATCCCCTTCCAGTGTTTCACCCTCAGATTCTTGGGAGCCGGACGCTGCGCTGTCAGGCTCGTCCTCTGCCTCCTCTCTAGGAGTTACTAAAGGACCGGCACTAGTGGAGGGTAGTGCCTGTGCTTTTGCTAGCACCGGTAGTACTGGTGGGGGAGCAGTCTGCAGTTGAGGGATCTGAAATCCTTCAAAAAAGGTTTTGAAAGATACAAAAGGTACTAGATAGTTCCTTGACAGATGCCGCTAAATCACTGCCCTGCTCTGTGGAATGTTCTTGCACTAACTTGTGAATACATTCCTTACATAATGCTTTCCCCCAGGAATCTTTAAGTGTGTTTTTACAAGAAGGGCACCTCCTCTTTGAGTTATGAGAGGGCTTAGACTTGTCAGGTTTCTGAAAAGACATAAAGAAAAAACCCCACACACATTAATACTGACATAAGCTTCCTGCATCTTGCAGGTGCACAGCGTCTTCCATATGGGCTTGCCACACTAGGGGCCCAATGAAAATAACCCTCTGACACAGGAGGGACCTGCCCACCCCCCCCTTTGCTGAACCCTTGAGGGGGATGGGTGGTGGTTATAGGCCAGGGGAGGTCCACCCCAGGTTCCCCTTACCTTTACATGGCTGGAGCTGGTCTCTGTCTGAGCAGTCTGGTCCCTCCCTTCTGCGTCCGACATGCTTGTGTCACCACTTGAGCTTTTGCTGTCTCCACAGCATTTGTAGCTCCTCTCCTAGCCCATGCCTGGTCCCTTTTCATGGTTCGCGGCCGGAACCGGAAGCCGCGAACCCGGAAGTACACGCCCCCTCATGCCGGACGTGACGTCGCCATCGCCGGTCCCTATACACAGCGTGTTCCGCGCTGCGAGCGCTACACGCCGCTGGAGGTATGGGACGGCAGGGCCTGTATCCGTGCTCCGCACTCGGAGCTGAGAAGGAACCCCCCTGACCTCCACTGCGCTCAGGGATGCAGGGGTGGCAGTCTCTCCCAGGTTAGTTACCTGGTCTGTTGTCCAAAAAAGGAGCCTCTGCTGCTTTGTTTGTGGACCTTTTCCTTTGCCTGAGCCTTACATACCCCCTGGTAATCCTGACTCTCCTGGCTGGTTCCAAAAAGGTGTCTCCCCTCCTGGAGGAAACACAAATAACTAAGGAGCAGCAGGGGAGGAGGAAATTTATAGCAAGCTGGCGCAGGTGTTTCCTACAGAGGGGAGGAGCCAAGGTCTCTCAGGTGGCTGTCCTGAAAGACGATAAGGGAAAAAAAAAATGAAACCCTAATTTGATTGAATCCCAACGTGTGCTGCTGGACTAACCCTTTAGCTGAGAGTTGCCAATTAGAAAAAAAAAAACAAACCAAATTTATTGAAAAATGAGTGCAGAACGTGATGAAAAGAAGCACATGTGCATGCATTGCCGCAAATATAGGAGGTATGCATGTATACGTATATTTCAAAAAAGTCAAACGTAGACCATTAATTATAAAAGTTATCTGGTGTGCAAAAAGTGAAGAAAAAATATACGTAGAATTCTATATATAAATCCAGATTTTTTGTAACGTATATTTTCATTGTGAGATATGTGAACAAAGTCAGTAACACATGGGAGAAGGGAGATAAAATTAGTAAGCATCGACTCAGATAGAATGACTCAAGGGTCGTGTACAAAAAACGTCTATCTTCCTTTTACTACCTTTATTCATTTACAGCCCATATACATTGACATTAGGCATGGGTTAACATTTCATGACCATAGCTGTCCCAGTTATATGCGATTCACCCATGTATTACCAGCATGAACTGAAGGGAGAATCATCATTATCCTTCTCACCTTGTTCCATCTACAGGCTTATTAATATATACTCTGTATGCACATTGTGATCCGTTTTAGGTGCACTTGATTGGTTATACAATATGCCTACATATATGTATATATATACACATATTTTTTACTTTCATCTAATACGGCAACACCATTCAGTGTTATACAATTGGTTTGCTTGCTTTAGAAGTAAGTGCCATAAGTTGTTCACCACGGTTTATCCTTCAGTGCCTTCAGATCCCTTTGCTTCATATACACACCGAAGTCGTTGCGATTTTCATCTGTTTATGGATGCTGCTGATCAGCGGACATTCCCTTTTGTTCATCTTTCACGGAGAACTGGGATAGCAATGTTGCTTACCTAGTCTTTCTTTCACTCTGATTTATTCATAGGCTGGTCAATACACATTTCCACATGTAGATTGTGACTTTCCAGAGACATCAAGATGACTGTACACATCTTACTTAGGGGGCTATGGTTACAAATGCCTAATGAAGCAATATTCACTATGTTTGTGTATTTCAATAACAAGGGCTCTGCCAGAAACCAACTATGAGACACAGCTAAATGTGTTCTGTGCAGACTGTCAATATGACAGTATCACAACAACAATAATATAATACACATTTTTTACATTATTGATGATCATTAATGCTGTATTAATGTTCAGTGTGTGTTTAAATTTAAATTTTTAATTTTCACTATCTTCCAAACAAGGTTATAATACTATATATATATATATATATATATATATATATATATATATATATATATATATATATATATATATATATATATATATATATATATATATATATAATTTCAGGCTATTCACTCTATTGAAATTGCACAATGTGGAGCAACTATATCCACACCACAATATATGAATGTTTATATAACATTGCCTTTCTAAGGAACGTTTTTAATGGTTTATGATACACTGTATATTTATTCTTGATCACAGACCACAATGTAACCATATTTTGTTATATTTGTTTGTATCTCCACATGTGTTGTTCAAGGAACCCTTTTCAGTAATTTTGTTTAGCAGATGCACTAAACACAGATAACGCATAGAGACTACACATTTACGTTTAACCCTTCACTCACATTTCTAAATTAGAAGGTGACACATTGGGATATCTTAACTAACGTTTTTTGTACACGACCCTTGAGTCATTCTATCTGAGTCGATGCTTACTAATTTTATCTCCCTTCTCCCATGTGTTACTGACTTTGTTCACAGATCTCACAATGAAAATATACGTTACAAAAAATCTGTGGATTTATATATAGAATTCTACGTATACATATTTTTTCTTCACTTTTTGCACACCAGATAACTTTTATAATTAATGGTCTACGTTTGACTTTTTTGAAATATACGTATACATGCATACCTCTATATTTGCGGCAATGCATGCACATGTGCTTCTTTTCATCACGTTCTGCACTCATTTTTCAATAAATTTGGTTTGTTTTTTTTCTAATTGGCAACTCTCAGCTAAAGGGTTAGTCCAGCAGCACACGTTGGGATTCAATCAAATTAGGGTTTCAGCTGTTTGCAACAGCCTTTTTCAATCATTCAATTATATGACATACTTTGGAACCATATATATTTGATACTTTTCTGAGAGTTTGTTATCTTTGAGTAAGCACTAAGCATAGTGCGAAACGCGTCAGCTTTGTACCCCCCCCCATTCTGCTTTGCTGTGTTTTGGACTGATGTGATTCCAGCTTTTTAAATAAATTTATTTGAATTTTATCTTTTCCTGGTGTGCGGCTGTCCGGAGTTCCTCCTGATTTCCAAGATCCTTGGAGAAGCAGACTGAATGGGAGAGCCCTGAACTGAAAATGAGACACCACTCCTCCTGCTCTGATCGCCAGACGCAGACATTTCTGTGACTCTGGCTTTATAGGAACATGTAGGTATGCGTCCCTCAAATATATGGAGGCTAGAAAGTACCCTGCGGGTAGGAGTTTCCTTACAGAATAAATCGTGTCCATTCAAAGCTTTTTGTACCGGATGGACTTGTTTAAGATCTCTAAATTCAGAATTAACCTGAATTTTCCTGACAGAAAAACATGAGAATAGCACCCTAGTTCTTCCTCCCACTGGGGTACTGGGATGATTACTCTTTGTTGCAGGAACTCCTGTAAGAGCGATGTCATTGCCACCGACTTTTGTTGATCTCTGGGGAGTTGTGTCACATAAAAACAGGACGGTGGGCTTTCCGAGAACTCCAGTGCGTACCCCTCTGAAAACACTTTGAGAATAAAACGCACTGGATGTTGCCCCCTCCCACTGCGGAAGAAAGGACTTTAGCCTTCCCCCCACAGTCTGGAGACCGTCACTGGGTTTTAGCGGGTTGACTGGGGGGACGAAATAACACCCCAGACTTCCCTCTGCCCCTTTGCAACTTCCAAGGTCTCTTCTGTCCCGTTTCCTTTGAATCCCGGGTATGGAAAAAAAGTTGATCAAGGCTGAAGATCTTGCAAAGATTTTAAGACTCAGCTGAAGCATCCGCCATATAAACTACTGCCTTCTGTAGGACTGGCAAAGTATTAAGTTGTTCCAGACAGTGTTCTAAATTCCTGGCGACCACTGTAGATGCCATAGCTGGCTTGAGATTAGTTAGTGTAGAATCCCAAGCCTTCAATAAAGAATCAGCTCTTTTGTCCATAGTGTCCTTTAAGACCCCCATGTCCTCAAAAGCTAAATCAGTGTTTTGCAACACCTGCGAAAAAGCTGCATCAAGTTTTGGTCTCTTATTCCACACTTGTGCGTTATCATCAAAGGGAAATCTCCTTTTGAGAGACCTGGAAATGAAAGGGGCCCTCTCTGGATCCTTCCATTCCCCCTTAGAACGGAATCTGTCAGCACTTTATGCACCGGGAACACGCAATGCTTGACCTCATCCATGCCCTGATACATCTTCTCATGTAGTGACAATTGAGCCTTATCCTCCGGGTCGTGTGTATGGTCTTTAGAAGATCCTCCACCTCTTCCAAAGATAACCTATAAACGAGAGGAAGAAACCTAATTTTCCTCCTCTGAAGACTCATCCTTCTCCTCTTCCTCAGACTCACTAACCCCTCTCCTGGCTGTAGAGGAGGTGTGAGTGCTGGGTGCATAAGTCTCTGCTGATTCTGCTACCGGACATTTGTCCAGATAGGAACAGAAGGATTGAAACGTCTCTTCCAATTCCTTCCGGAAAGAAGTGAGCACCTCACCCGGCTGAACAGAGGGTTCTTTAGTAGAAGTTTACTCTCTGACCAGGTCTGCTATACAAGCCTCATCCATGCCCTGATTATCTGCACAGTGGTTTAGTCCACGCCTCCCTAAGGGAAGCTTTACATGTAGCACACCGCTTTTTAGGAGAAGGAGACACATGCTTGGATTTTTCCTTAGTTCTGAAAAACACCAACAAAACACCTTTTTAAAACAATTTGTGCATAAGATCTCCTCGCTAGCAGATCTTCAAACAATAACCACAGACAATGGCACAAAGACATACCCCAATACCACTGCTGCCAATTAAAACACAAATGCTGCACAGAAAACATTAGCGGTCGACCGATATTTGGCGTTTTTTATTTAATCGGCATCGGCCGATTGTGCTGATAAAAAAGGCCGATTATAACTTCAGCCGCGACTTGCAAATGACTTCTGTAATAGAAGTCAATGCAAGTTGCTTGAGTCTTCCCCTGGAGCGACTTCTCTTCTCTGGGCATTCTGCCAAGAAAAGTCAAAAAAGATACAATGTTTACACTTCATAAGACTGAACTGTGTGGTGGAGTTCTCAGTTTAACCATTTAAAGTCTAAATCTTTTCTGACACTTGTTGCTTACAAGTAAAAATCCTGTATTTTCTGCTAGAAAATCACTTAGAACCCCCAAAAAATTACATATATTTTTTTTTTAGCAGAGACCCTAGGGAATAAAATAGCGGTTCTTGCAATATTTTATGTCACATGGTATTTGCACAGCGGTCTTTCAAAATGCAATTTTTTGGAAAAAATACACTAATGATTTAAAAAATAAAAATAAAGAGGTGTTCCGGAAAAAAAAAAATTAAAAGCCAGCAGCTACACATACTGCAGCTGCTGGCTTTTAATAAATGGACACTTACCTGTCCTGCTGTCCCTCGATGCCGGCACCGCAGCTGATGTCTTCATCAGCTGTCGGGTGCTGCCGCCGCCATTGCGGGTAAGGTAACCCGGCAGTGTAGCCTTTCGGCTTCAGGCCGGGAACCCTACTGCGCATGCGCGAGGCCCCGCTCCTCTCTCCGCCGAGGGAGGAGGAGGGAGCCCCGTGGTGACGTCACGGCGCAATCGCGCTGTAATTCCGGAAGTGGGAAAGGATACCTGTCTTTGATCGGTCGACCTCTAGAAAACATTTGTGCAGTGTGTGGCAGGCTCCCTTCCCCCCCATAGAGAGGGAAGGGAGGGAAACAAAACATAGCCCCGGTATTATAGAGACCCCTGTCTCTCCTACCTGGGTGTGGCCTGTGTCTGTGGCTCCTGCTCCTGCCACCACTGCCGGTTGTTCCGGTTCCATAATCATCCAGAGCACCGCAGCCATAAGTTTGTTTTCCGTTTTCATTTTCCCGGTCCTTTCGCCGATGCGAGCACCGGAAATTGCACAGGCGGAGGCCGCCTCCCACTTCCGCGTTCCAGCGGCCAGAACCAGAAGCCGCCACGCACCGCCGGAAGTCCCACCCCGCACGTCACTCGGAACTGCCAAGCGCCAACTTTAAACTCCAAACGGAGCAGTCGGCACACGCCGTCTATCGGATCGGGACCTCCGGCAGCCTCTGCCCTCGCTGGGCTTGAAAAGCGGGAGACACCGGAATACCCCCCCCCCCCCAGCGTCCGGGGGGGGTATTGGGCTGGCCTAGAACAAAAAAAAAAAAAAAAAAAAACACACCGACAAGGTATGCCCTTAGCTCACCTCAACCTGGAGAAAGCGCAGCACACCCCTGGTCCCCTGCAGCGCTTCCACCATGGCGTGGAGGAAACACTACAACTAAGGCCACGTGGAAGTGTCCAGGCTTTAAAGGAATAACTGCAGTGTTTCCTGGGAAGTAGGTGGAGCTGCGCGCGCTCTCCAGTTGCTGTCCTGAAAGACGAGGTGAGAAAAAAGTTTTTCATTGTTTCTGTTAATTTTTTTTTTAAATAAGTACATTTTCATCTTCAATGATGGGCACTGATGGGCACCAATGAGGCGGCACTGATGGGCACTTATAGGTGGCATTGCTCGGCATCACTTAATTATTCTGTTACATAATGGTGCCAGTCAGTGCCCAAATATGTGGCCACTGATTGGCACAGATTTGGCATTAATTTGCACACGTGGATGGCCATGGGGGGATGTACCTGGCCATCCACATGATATGTGCCTCCCTGGTGGTCCAGTGTGGGCATCCAAGGGGGGGATGCGCTGATAAACAATCAGCGCAGACCCCCCCCCCCCGTCAGGAGAGCCGCCAATCGGCTCTCCTCTACTTGCGACAGACGCGAGTGAGGAAAAGCCAATCACCGGCTCTTGCTGTTTACATCGTGATGAGCCGTTATTGGACACGACTGATCACGTGGTGAAGAGCTTCCGTCGGAGACTCTTTACCAAGATCGGTGCATCGGTGTGTCAGACTGACACACTGCACCACCAATAGGCGCAATGCGTGCCCCCACGGGCGTGCGGCGGCTGTTATTCTGCAGGGCGTCATATATAACGCCCAGTCAGGATAACGCAACCACTGCCTGGCCATCATTCTGCTATAGGCCGGGTGGCAAGTGGTTAAATAACGCCTGAAAACCACCTCCCGTTCATTTCCATGTGTCTTTTTACACTGGGGCAGTGCGCGTACGGGACATTAGGAAAAGCCCTGCAAGCAGCACCATTAGGGCAGTTTGGCACCCTGCCCATTAAAATGAATGTGCAGCAAGTGAAGTGCAGCAACACGGGCGATTTTAACCTCTTCTGTGGCCGCTAGCGTGGCTTAAAAGCACCCCGCTAGCGGCCAAACAGCGCTAAGACCCCTTTCACACTGCCAGCGTTTTTCAGGCGCTGCAGTGCTAAGAATAGCGCCTGTATAGCGTCTGAAAAAAGTGGCTCCTTTCACTCCAGTGTGAAAGCCCGAGGGCTTTCACACTGGATCGGTGCACTGGCAGGGCGTCACAAAAAGTCCTGCCAGCAGCTTCTTTGGAGCGGTGAACTCACTGCTCCTCCACCGCTGCTCCCCATTGAAATCAACGGGGCAGCGCTGGGGATTTAACCCCTTTTCGGCCGCTAGCAGGGTTAAAACCGCCCCACTATCGGCAGAATGACGCTAAATCGGCGCTAAAAATAGCACCGCTTTACTGACGATGCCCGGGGCGGCTCGGTGTGAAAGCCGTCTATAGTTCTGCTAAAATTAGTAGGGCTTTAGTGCCAACGTGACCATGGCTCAGTGTAGAAGGGCTCTAAAGGATTTAGAGAAGATCTGTAAAAGAAAAAAAAAGAAAAAGTGGATCAAAATTCCTCCTTACCTCTGTGCTTGCCAACAAGGGTTTCTCCACCAAGTACTAAGTCATGTTTTGCTTGGGGATCAAATACTTATTTTACTCACTGAATTGAAAATCAATTCATTTGAATTGCATATATTTTTCCCTGAAAGTTTGGTTGCTATTCTGTTTCTATCATTTAAAATTCACCTATGATAAAAATGGTAGACCTTTTATTTCTCTGTAAGTGGGCAAACTTACAAAAGCTGCAGGGGATCAAATAATTATTGTAGTTTCAGTTCACTAACCAATAGTAGAGAAGCCCTCAGACAGAAAGGGAAGGTGGTCTCTGGGGACTCTCACATTGCGGTCAGCAGCCTCAGCTCCTATTCCTCTCAGTACAGGGAAGACTTGTACAACTACAAGCTCAAGCATGACTCTCCTCCTCACCCTAACCTGCTGAGAATGCCCCCCCCCAGTTCCCAGCAGTCTATTCCAAAGTTTCATTCGTTCACACGGCTTCAGCTCCTATGAAAGAAATGTGCTAACCCTGCCCCCCTCTACATTACACTATGACAAATATAAGCCTCACCAGACTCCAAACGCCACAATTCTGCTCTTCAAGGTTATGCAAAGCTTCCCAACATCTTCCACATGTAGACAGGTGTCACGTGACATCCCCTTGCACAGCCCGCTGGGTAATCTGAACCAACGCAGAGAACGTTGGGAGGTGCAGATTTCAAATGTCTTCCCTGCCGAGACCTGTGAGCGTATACAGCCAAGCTTTACCCCAAGCACCACTATTTTAACTCTCTAGGTGCTCTAACACTCCTGAACTGCTGTTAGCATAGGCCACGTCCTCCGTGATGTGAGGAAAGTGCCGGTTGGGAAGTTCTGCTGCTGGGCTGGGGCTACCTGGTGGAGTACGGCATAAGAGGTGGTGTTCCGTCAGATTAGATTAGGCGACCCGTCAGAATGTGACGTTTCATCGTCGCCATCTTGCTACACCCCGCACTCCCCCACAGGTGTAGTATCATATTTTGCTGCCTATCACAGGATGCTACGGAAGTGACGTTGGGGGCAGAAATTTCGTAGTGCGCATGCGCGAAGCGTTCCAAACACTCGCGCCATGCGGTCCACATGATTTTCGGCAATACAGTTCAGCGAAACCATCAGATAATGTCACGGAAGTGACATTACAGACAACACACACTGGGCTGTGCGTTCAACACTAATTCCTTCCTTGTTACCCAGTATCATTTTTTACCAACCATGCTGAGCTACCTGTTTTGATAGATCCTGCAATGCTGGGACTTGTAGTGCCTAAAATCGATCCTGCAATGCTGGGACTTGTAGTGCCTAAAATCGATCCTGCAATGCTGGGACTTGTAGTGCCTATAATCGATCCTGCAATGCTGGGACTTGTAGTGCCTATAATCGATCCTGCAATGCTGGGACTTGTAGTGCCTAAAATCGATCTTGCAATGCTGGGACTTGTAGTGCCTATAATCGATCCTGCAATGCTGGGACTTGTAGTGCCTAAAATCGATCCTGCAATGCTGGGACTTGTAGTGCCTAAAATCGATCCTGCAATGCTGGGACTTGTAGTGCCTATAATCGATCCTGCAATGCTGGGACTTGTAGTGCCTATAATCGATTCCGCAATGCTGGGACTTGTAGTGCCTAAAATCGATCCTGCAATGCTGGGACTTGTAGTGCCTATAATCGATCCTGCAATGCTGGGACTTGTAGTGCCTATCCTGAGCTACCTGCGGTGATCGATCCTACAATGCTGGGACGAGAAATATTATGCTCTCGAGCGGGCGGAGAGGCGGTTAAGCGTCAGGAACAGCCCCGCCCACCACCCTAAAAAAAACGTGAATCGCGCATGCGCAAATCTTAGGTATGTCCAGGGTCCAGAAAAATTATGGACTCGAGGGGGCGGGCGGACAGAGCGGAGCTTGGAGAGGGGGGGCGGGACCCCGTACATAGCACTGAGTCCAAGTACAGAACATTGTTCTGCCATCAATTACGCTGCCACTCCGCCCATCAAACGCCTCACTGTGCCCGTCTAATGCAGCCACTCCACCCATCAAACGCCTCACTGTGCCCGTCTAATGCAGCCACTCCACCCATCAAACACCTCACTGTGCCCGTCAAACGCCTCACTGTGCCCGTCAAACGCCTCACTGTGCCCGTCTAATGCAGCCACTCCACCCATCAAACGCCTCACTGTGCCCGTCTAATGCAGCCACTCCGCCCATCAAACACCTCACTGTGCCCGTCAAACGCCTCAATGTGCCCGTCAAACGCAGCCACTGCGCCCATCAAACACCTCACTGCACCCAGAAAACACCTCACTGCACCCAGCAAACGCAGCCACTGTGCCCATCAAATGCCTCACTGCGCCCATCAAACACCTTACTGCGCCCATCAAACACCTCACTGCGCCCATCAAACACCTCACTGCACCCAGCAAACGCAGCCACTGTGCCCGTCAAATGCCTCACTGCGCCCATCAAACACCTCACTGCGCCCATCAAACACCTCACTGCACCCAGCAAACGCAGCCACTGTGCCCGTCAAACGCAGCCACTGTGCCCATCAAACGCCTCACTGCGCCCATCAAACACCTCACTGCACCCAGCAAACGCTGCCACTGTGCCCTTCAAACGCAGCCACTGTGCCCATCAAACGCCTCACTGCGCCCAGCAAACGCCTCTCTGTGCCCGTCAAACGCCTCACTGCACCCATCAAACACCTCACTGCACCCAGCAAATGCCTCACTGTGCCCGGCAAACGCCTCACTGCACCCAGCAAACGCAGCCACTGTGCCCGTCAAACGCAGCCACTGTGCCCGTCAAACGCAGCACTGTGCCCATCAAACGCCTCACTGTGCCCATCAAACGCCTCACTGCGCCCATGAAACACCTCACTGCACCCAGCAAATGCCTCACTGTGCCCGGCAAACGCCTCACTGTGCCCGGCAAACGCCTCACTGTGCCCATCAAACACCTCACTGCACCCAGCAAACGCTGCCACTGTGCCCTTCAAACGCCTCACTGCGCCCAGCAAGCGCCTCACTGTGCCCTTCAAACGCCTCACTGCACCCAGCAAATGCCTCACTGTGCCCGGCAAACGCCTCACTGCACCCAGCAAACGCAGCCACTGTGCCCGTCAAACGCAGCCACTGTGCCCATCAAACGCGTTTGCGTTTGCTCCCACGATACATAAAGCCGTGACTCCAGTGCTGTCGGAGGTGATTTCACCACCACAGTTAAAAAAAAGAGCATACAAAAAGAGAACACTGTGCCCATCAAACGCCTCACTGCGCCCATCAAACACCTCACTTCACCCAGCAAATGCCTCACTGTGCCCGTCAAACGCCTCACTGTGCCCATCAAACACCTCACTGCACCCAGCAAACGCTGCCACTGTGCCCTTCAAACGCCTCACTGCGCCCAGCAAACGCCTCACTGTGCCCGTCAAACGCCTCACTGCACCCATCAAACACCTCACTGCACCCAGCAAATGCCTCACTGTGCCCGGCAAACGCCTCACTGCACCCAGCAAATGCCTCACTGTGCCCATCAAACACCTCACTGTGCCCGTCAAACGCCTCACTGTGCCCATCAAACACCTCACTGCACCCAGCAAACGCTGCCACTATGCCCTTCAAACGCCTCACTGCACCCAGCAAACGCAGCCACTGTGCCCATCAAACGCCTCACTGCGCCCAGCAAACGCCTCACTGTGCCCGTCAAACACCTCACTGCACCCAGCAAATGCCTCACTGTGCCCGGCAAACGCCTCACTGCGCCCATCAAACGCAGCCACTGTACCCAAAAATTTCCGCCACTGTGCCATCAAACGCAGCTACTATACCCATCAATTGCTGCCAGATTGTCAAGCCGCAGTTGTGCTCCCTGGGGGTATGCTGATCGCACATCCGTGCTGCTGGAGGGAGCCCAGACAACCATAAATGAGGGACCTGCATGTCATGGTAAGTGAGACCATCCCATATCCCACTCCATCTTCCCCGAGGACAGGGACAACCCCCCCCCCCCCCGAGGACAGGGACCCCTCCCCCCCCCTCCCCCCTCTGAGGACAGGGACCCCCCCCCCCCTCTGAGGACAGGGACCCCCTCCCCCCAAGACAGAGACCCCCTTCTCCCCCCTGAGGACAGGGACCCCCTTCTCACTCTGGGACAGGGATCCTATCTCACCTGGGGGCAGGAACTCCATCTCCCCTGGCAACAGGGACTTCATCTCACCTAGGGACCCCATCTTCCCTGGGGATCAGGACCCCACCTCCCCTAAGAACAGGAACCTGATCACCCTGTGTGTGCCAACCTCACTGCCCTGCCTGCCATGTGTCCTGTGTGAGGGCCCACCTGTAACAGCTCTTATCGGGACTTCATCCCACTGTGTGATCCCCTACATGATTGATCCCTGAACCCCTCTGTGTTGCTCCCCCTACATGTCTGCATACTCTGACCACCACCTGTACCATTTCCACATCCTCTGACTGCCTCCTGTATCCTGTGCACATGTTCTGACCACCTCTTGTACCATGTCTGCAGCCTCTAACCACTTCCTGCATCCTGTCCGCAGCCTCTAACCATCTCTTGTATCCTGTCTGCAATCTCTGACTATCTCTTGTCTTTTAACGTGTCTGCAGTCTATTAGGGGAAGTCTGGAGAGGAATCAAGAGTGAGAGCACCGCCGGGATTGGGATTACGGGAGGAGTCAGACGTGTATGGACTGTGGAGAAGAGACTATAGAATAAAAACCAGAACCACCAACCTGGAGCCGTCTAACTGAGCCCTGCACGCTGCACTGGAGAGGAGGTCAGTGACAGCGCCGTCAGGCCAGTCTGAGGGGGGGGGGGGTGAATACAATTATGTAAGAGGGCACTGATATAAAGGTTTCCCCTCATCTCAGTAACACCCCCCTCCCCTTACTGTATTCACTCTGTGAAAGGTGGTCTCTGGTCACCAGAGTTCCCCCCCCCCCCCCCCAACATCACATTTCCTGGCATTCCCCTTTACATCAGAGTCCGCAGGATTCTTCCCCCTTACAGTGCAAGGGAACTCAGATGTAAAGGAAAATGCTGCAGAGCATGATCTAAGGAGGAACTCTGATTGATGTAAGGGGTGCTCTGGTCACCAGAGACCACCTTATATCAGAGTCCACTGCATTCCCATTTACATCAGAGTTCCCATTTTCATCAGGGTCTGCGGCATTGCCCTTTACAGTACATGTTCCCCTTTACATCAGGGTTCGCAGAGTTCCCCCTGTAAGATTAGAAGGGATGGAGGCCCAGAGACATGTCCAGGGTACACAGAGGATACATGGGATAGATTAGAAGGGATGGAGGCCCAGAGACATGTCCAGAGAACACAGAGGATACATGGGATAGATTAGAAGGGATGGAGGCCCAGAGACATGTCCAGGGTACACAGAGGATACATGGGATAGATTAGAAGGGATGGAGGCCCAGAGACATGTCCAGAGAACACAGAGGATACATGGGAAAGATTAGAAGGGATGGAGGCCTCCTCTGTTTTCCCTGGACATCCATCCCATCTAATCTATCCCATGTATCCTCCGTGTACCCTGGACATGTCTCTGGGCCTCCATCCCATCTAATCTATCCCATGTATCCTCCGTGTACCCTGGACATGTCTCTGGGCCTCCATCCCTTCTAATCTATCCCATGTATCCTCTGTGTTCTCTGGACATGTCTCCGGGCCTCCATCCCTTATAATCTATCCCATGTATCCTCTGTGTACTCTGGACATGTCTCTGGGCCTCCATCCCTTCTAATCTTACAGGGGGAACTCTGCGAACCCTGATGTAAAGGGGAACACTGATGTAAAGGGCAATGCCGCAGACCCTGATGAAAGTGGGAACTCTGATGTAAATGAGAATGCAGTGGACTCTGATATAAGCTGGTCTCTGGTGACCAGAGCACCCCTTACATCAATCAGAGTTCCTCCTTTAGATCATGCTCTGCAGCATTTTCCTTTCATCTGAGCTCCCTTACACTGTAAGGGGGAAGAATCCTGCAGACTCTGATGTAAAGGGGAATGCCAGGAAATGTGATATGGGGGGGGGGGGGGTGACCAGAGACCACCTTCCGGAGAGTGAATACAGTAAGGTAAGAGTGAGGGTGTTACTGAGATGAGGGGAAACCTTTATATCAGTGCCCTCTTACATAATTGTATTCACTCTCCCCTTAAATCAGTGACCCCCCCCCCCCCCCTCAGAATGGCCTGACGGCGCTGTCACTGACCTCCTCTCCAGTGCAGCGTGCAGGGTTCAGTTAGGCGGCTCCAGGTTGGTGGTTCTGGTTTTTATTCTATAGTCTCTTCTCCACAGTCCATACATGTCTGACTCCTCCCGTAATCCCAATCCCGGCGGTGATATCACTCTTGATTCCTCTCCAGACTCCCCCTAAGAGACTGCAGACACGTTAAAAGACAAGAGATAGTCAGAGATTGCAGACAGGATACAAGAGATGGTTAGAGGCTGCGGACCGGATACAGGAAGTGGTTAGAGGCTGCAGACATGGTACAAGAGGTGGTCAGAACATGTGCACAGGATACAGGAGGCAGTCAGAGGATGTGGAAATGGTACAGGTGGTGGTCAGAGTATGTAGACATGTAGGGGGAGCAAACAGAGGGGTTCCCCATGTAAGGGGTGCACACAGAGGGATCAGTCATGTAGGGGATCACACAGTGGGATGAAGTCCTGATAAGAGCTGTCACAGGTGGGCCCTCACACAGGACACATGGCAGGCAGGGCAGTGAGGTTGGCACACACAGGGTGATCAGGTTCCTGTTCTTAGGGGAGATGGGGTCCCTAGGTGAGATGAAGTCCCTGTTGCCAGGGGAGATGGAGTTCCTGCCCCCAGGTGAGATAGGATCCCTGTCCCAGAGTGAGAAGGGGGTCCCTGTCCTCAGGGGGGAGAAGGGGGTCTCTGTCTTTAGGGGAGTGGGGTCCCTGTCCTCAGAGGGGGGGAGGGGGTCCCTGTCCTCGGGGGGAGGGGTCCCTGTCCTCGGGGGGGGGGGGGGGGTTGTCCCTGTCCTCGGGGAAGATGGAGTGGGATATGGGATGGTCTCACTTACCATGACATGCAGGTCCCTCATTTATGGTCGTCTGGGCTCCCTCCAGCAGCACGGATGTGCGATCAGCATACCCCCAGGGAGCACAACTGCGGCTTGACAATCTGGCAGCAATGATGGTGATCTCCCGCTCCGAGACCAATTGGATATACAGGTTGGGGTGCCATATTCCGAATGGCCTCAATGTTGAGTGGGACATCAACTGTTTTATCAATAACAGTTGATGTCCCCCTCATCATTTCTCCCTTATCTTATCTACTGTGAGTTTTATTCTTTTTCACATGGACCTCAGGGAACATGTTTTAATTCTCATTCGCGGTGACAATATATTGTTCATTTTAAACATGCCAATACCCCACCAGTTCATCTCTCTCAAAAGGATAGGTGACGAGATGATAGTGTGTTGATATACATTCCTAATATCATACTCCCTATCCACCTAACAGCTTTTCATTTTACTGATTTGAACACTGTAAGGGATTGAGCATCTACTGCTTAACATTAGAGCTATTAAAATGCCCAAGAGGCCGTATGGGCAGCAGTAATGTGCAGATGTTTTTTCTGCTCATCTCTGAAGGGTATTTTTCAATTTTTAATTTTTAAATTTACTGTACTTAAGTTTACAAACTTAATTCTCCGGACTTCCTTTTTTTAAACAAAACATTTATGAAAATATTGCTTCAATTGGAATGCATGTAACTTCTCAATTGTTATATTTTTATATTTATTTTTATTGTATACATATGTTTAGCCTATGCATGTTATATTCAGTAGCCTTTAGTAAACATTGAGGTACTGTTATTGTTTCACCACAAGATGGCTCTAATCTAACCAGATAAATCTGGAGGCCGTCTAGTGGTCTACATATGTGTCAATCTCTACCGCTGGGGGAGTATCAGGCCCCCGCCGGCGAGTACTTCCTGTTATTGTTTGCTCCCTTGTGTCTATGGTGACCGCCAATAGCGCAGCGTTTTGACGAACGCTGACTGCTATATAAGGCGCGTGCGCTTGCGTTCGTACGTACCCCTGATGACGTCAGTTGTGACGAAACGCCGTAGGGTTCGTTACGTACGATCGTACTGCGCATGCGCGAGTATTGTCCCATAGACCGAACGGAGCCGCCATTACCTTGCAAGGTTTTTTCGATTTTTTTGTTATGCTATTGTGGTAATTCAATAAACCCACTGGAAACGTCTACACTATTCGAGTCCCCTTTTGTTTTCTATCTATATCATCCATCCATCCGGTCGTTATACTGCCAGTGACGCACGAGGATTTTCGGCGAACAGCCGCCATTCGTGAGGAGATCCGTTGCCGTCGGATATCGACTCGGACGTGGGATATCCCCAACAGCACCAAGGCTGTTCATCTTAAGCTCAGTTTGACCCCCCTGAATAAGGGCGGTCGCTGGCTTTCTGGTAAGCCTCCCCCCCCCTTCTGCTTTATCTCTGTGGTGATGGGCTGCACTACTACCAACAGCTACATTTTGGATTGATTTCACAGGAACTTTTATGAATTCATTTGTTCATTTCCTTTAATCATTTTGGACTTTTTGAATTTTTTCACATATGAACTTTGTTTGAGTATTTATTTATTCACTTCCTCCATCTGGGGGTTTTTTTCATTTATTGAGTATGAACTTTGTTTGAACATTTATTTGACTAATCATTTTGGGTTATTCTTATTAACTGATTATGCATTTTGTTTGAATTATTACTATTTTCACCAATTAATTTGGGTCACGTTAACTGGTAATTTATAATTTTCCATTATCCAGCGCTGCATTTTCTGTTTACATATAATTGATGGGTATAGTAGCTGCGTTTGATGGCACAGTGGCGGCAATTTTTGGGTACAGTGGCTGCGTTTGATGGGCGCAGTGAGGTGTTTGCCGGGCACAGTGAGGCGTTTGCTGGGCGCAGTGAGGCTTTTAATGGGTGCAGTGAGGCGTTTGATGGGCGCAGTGAGGTGTTTGCTGGGCACAGTGAGGCCTTTGCTGGGCACAGTGGCTGCGTTTGAAGGGCACAGTGGCAGCGTTTGCTGGGTGCAGTGAGGTGTTTGCCGGGCACAGTGAGGCATTTGCTGGGTGCAGTGAGGTGTTTGATGGGTGCAGTGAGGTGTTTGATGGGCGCAGTGAGGCATTTGACGGGCACAGTGGCTGCGTTTGCTGGGTGCAGTGAGGTGTTTGATGGGCGCAGTGAGGTGTTTGCCGGGCACAGTGAGGCATTTGCTGGGTGCAGTGAGGCGTTTGACGGGCACAGTGAGGCGTTTGATGGGTGGAGTGGCTGCATTAGACGGGCACAGTGAGGCGTTTGATGGGTGGAGTGGCTGCATTAGACGGGCACAGTGAGGCGTTTGATGGGTGGAGTGGCTGCATTAGACGGGCACAGTGAGGCGTTTGATGGGTGGAGTGGCTGCATTAGACGGGCACAGTGAGGCGTTTGATGGGTGGAGTGGCTGCATAAGACGGGCACAGTGAGGCGTTTGATGGGTGGAGTGGCTGCATTAGACGGGCACAGTGAGGCGTTTGATGGGCGGAGTGGCAGCGTAATTGATGGCAGAACAATGTACTGTACTTGGACTCAGTGCTATGTACGGGGTCCCGCCCCCCTCTCCAAGCTCCGCTCTGTCCGCCCGCCCCCTCGAGTCCATAATTTTTCTGGACCCTGGACATACATAAGATTTGCGCATGCGCGATTCACGTTTTTTTTAGGGTGGTGGGTGGGGCTGTTCCTGACGCTTAACCACCTCTCCGCCCGCTCGAGAGCATAATATTTCTCGTCCCAGCATTGTAGGATCGATCACCGCAGGTAGCTCAGGATAGGCACTACAAGTCCCAGCATTGCAGGATCGATTATAGGCACTACAAGTCCCAGCATTGCGGGATCGATTATAGGCACTACAAGTCCCAGCATTGCAGGATCGATTTTAGGCACTACAAGTCCCAGCATTGCAGGATTGATTTTAGGCACTACAAGTCCCAGCATTGCAGGATCTATCAAAACAGGTAGCTCAGCATGGTTGGCAAAAAATGATACTGGGTAACAAGGAAGGAATTAGTGTTGGAACGCACAGCCCAGTGTTTGTGTTGTCTGTAATGTCACTTCCGTGACATTATCTGATGGTTTCGCTGAACTGTATTGCCGAAAATCATGTGGACAGCACGGCGCGAGTGTTTGGAACGCTTCACGCATGCGCAGTACGAAATTTCTGCCCACAACGTCACTTCCGCAGCATAGTGTGATAGGCAGCAAAATATGATACTACACAGGCTTCACTGAGAAGGGGCAAGCGGACATCTTGTTACACCCACCGGTGTTTTGCATATTACACGTTTTTTAAAACACTACACTGTGTTTATATAGTGAAATACAGTACTTAGAACTCCGTGTAAATGTTTAGATGTTGAATTTTAAAAGCAGCAAACTTCTGTCCGATTAGCAAACCTGTCAGAATAGCAGTCTTGCCGCCGCTTTTCAAATTCAACATCTAAACAGTCAGAGGGAGTTCTAAGTACTGTATTTCACTATATAAACTCATCTAACAGTTAAAAATAAGTGTAGTATGCGAAACTCTGGTGGGTGTAACAAGATGTCTGCTTGCCACCTTCTCAGTGTATCCTTACTGTGGAGGAGTGCGGGGTGTAGCAAGATGGCGGCGATAAAACGTCACTTCCGTTACATATTTTGACGGGTCGCCTAATCTGACGAAACAGCGGCTGACTGTCTTAACACAGAGCCACAGCCACAACAACTTGCGGGTGTTTCAACAGATTAGGCGTCAGATTTTGTAACGGAAGTGACGTTCCGTCACGGCCATCTTGGTACACCTCACAGTCGGCGTAGTGTCATATTTTGCTGCCTATCACACAATGCTATGGAAATGACGTTGCGGGCAGAAATTTCGTACTGCGCATGCCCGAAGCGTTCCAAACACTCGCGCCGTGCGTTCCAAATGATTTTCGGCACGCATTGCGCCTATTGGTGGTGCAGTGTGTCAGTCTGACACACGGATCTCGGTAAAGAGTCTCCGACGGAAGCTCTTCACCACGTGATCAGTCGTGTCCAATAACGGCTCATCACGATGTAAACAGCAAGAGCCGGTGATTGGCTTTTCCTCACTCGCGTCTGACAGACGCAAGTAGACATGGTACAAGAGGTGGTCCAGAAAAATTATGGACTCGAGGGGGCGGGCGGACAGAGCGGAGCTTGGAGAGGGGGGTTGTCCCTGTGCCCAGCAAACGCCTCACTGCACCCAGCAAATGCCTCACTGTGCCCGTCAAACGCAGCCACTGTGCCCGTCAAATGCAGCCACTCCGCCCATCAAACGCCTCACTGTGCTCGTCAAACGCTGCCACTGTGCCCATCAAACGCCTCACTGCGCCCAGCAAACGCCTCAATGTGCCTGTCAAACGCAGCCACTGTGCCCGTCAAACACAGCCACTGTGCCCATCAAACGCCTCACTGCGCCCATCAAACACCTCACTGTGCCCGTCAAACGCCTCACTGCGCCCATCAAACACCTCACTGCACCCAGCAAACGCAGCTACTATACCCATCAATTGCTGCCAGATTGTCAAGCCGCAGTTGTGCTCCCTGGGGGTATGCTGATCGCACATCCGTGCTGCTGGAGGGAGCCCAGACGACCATAAATGAGGGACCTGCATGTCATGGTAAGTGAGACCATCCCATATCCCACTCCATCTTCCCCGAGGACAGGGACAACCCCCCCCCCCAAGGACAGGGACCCCTCCCCCCCGTCTGAGGACAGGGACCCCCTCCCCCCCTCTGAGGACAGGGACCCCCTCCCCCCAAGACAGAGGCCCCCTTCTCTCCTGGGGACAGGGACGCCCTTCTCTCCTGGGGACAGGGACCCCCCTTCTCACTCTGGGACAGGGATCCTATCTCACCTGGGGGCAGGAACTCCATCTACCCTGGCAACAGGGACTTCATCTCACCTAGGGTCCCCATCTTCCCTGGGGATCAGGACCCCACCTCCCCTAAGAACAGGAACCTGATCACCCTGTGTGTGCCAACCTCACTGCCCTGCCTGCCATGTGTCCTGTGTGAGGACCCTCCTGTGACAGCTCTTATCAGGACTTCATCCCACTGTGTGATCCCCCTACATGACTGATCCCTCTGTGTGCACCCCTTACACGGGGGAACCCTTCTGTTTGCTCCCCCTACATGTCTGCATACTCTGACCACCACCTGTACCATTTCCACATCCTCTGACTACCTCCTGTATCCTGTACACATGTTCCTACCACCTCTTGTACCATGTCTGCAGCCTCTAACCACTTCCTGTATCCTGTCCGCAGCCTCTAACCATCTCTTGTATCCTGTCTGCAATCTCTGACTATCTCTTGTCTTTTAACGTGTCTGCAGTCTCTTAGGGGGAGTCTGGAGAGGAATCAAGAGTGAGAGCACCGCCGGGATTGGGATTAGGGGAGGAGTCAGACGTGTATGGACTGTGGAGAAGAGACTATAGAATAAAAACCAGAACCACCAACCTGGAGCAGTCTAACTGAGCCCTGCACGCTGCACCGGAGAGGAGGTCAGTGACAGCGCCGTCAGGCCAGTCTGAGGGGGGGGAGGGGGTGAATACAATTATGTAAGAGGGCACTGATATAAAGGTTTCTCCTCATCTCAGTAACACCCCCCCCTCTTACCTTACTGTATTCACTCTGTGGAAGGTGGTCTCTGTTCACCAGAGTCCCCCCCCCTCCCCACATCACATTTCCTGGCATTCCCCTTTACATCAGAGTCCGCAGGATTTTTCCCCCTTACAGTGTAAGGGAACTCAGATGTAAAGGAAAATGCTGCAGAGCATAATCTAAGGAGGAACTCTGATTGATGTAAGAGGTGCTCTGGTCACCAGAGACCACCTTATATCAGAGTCCACTGCATTCCCATTTACATCAGAGTTCCCACTTTCATCAGGGTTCACAGAGTTCCCCCTGTAAGATTAGAAGGGATGGAGGCCCAGAGACATGGCCAGTGTTAGGTACCTGGTGGCGAGCCTGGCTTGACGGAGGGGGACCTCTCTTACGGCTTTGGTTCAGGGTCCACTGGAATGGAGACAGGGGACCCGTGAGCGCAGCGGAGTAGGAGTGTCCGTCCGGTGGGTCATCTGGTGCAGGATGATGTAGGATGCTGGTGCTGGTCTTTAGATAGCAGGAACTGTAGGAGATGGTACAGCAGGCTTGGGATCGGATGACCGGAGAGAGAGGTAATCTCTGGAGCAGCAGCAGCAGAGGCAGATCCTGTGCGGGAGAGAGGCACACTCGGACGGCAGAGGTAGTCAGACAGGCCGGGTCACAGGGAAGGCAGACAGGCATTAAACGGCAGGCAGAAGGATGGTCAAATGACAGGCAGAGGTTCGGCAACAGGTAGTAAGTCCATAAGCAGAGTCAGGCAAGCCGGGGTCAAGGAGCAGAGAGGTCAACAGGGTCAGACGGCCGGGTCAGGTTCCAAAGGATCACAGACAGATACAGGCAGGTTAAACTGGAAACTCAGGTCAGAGCTGCAGACGAACAACACCGCTGGGCCGCAGCTCTGATCCTTAAATAGGGACACTGGCGCCAAACAGCGCTAGCCGCGCACGGGCGCGCGCCCCCGCTATTAGCGCACGGG
Organism: Lithobates sylvaticus; assembly: GCA_028564925.1. Lineage (NCBI taxonomy): Eukaryota > Metazoa > Chordata > Amphibia > Anura > Ranidae > Lithobates > Lithobates sylvaticus. The sequence goes on from CM053032.1 coordinate 91,063,847, forward strand.
AGCGCGCCCGCGGGCCGGTCGCCCGCGTGCACGCGCCCGCGGCGCGCGCCAACGCCCGCGCTGATGCCTGGGGGGCACAGGAATGGTCGTTGGCCTGCGTAGAGGCAATCTGGGCCGCACTGGGCGGCCAGGACCCTGACATTGCCCCCCCACAAGGGGCGACCTCCGGGTGCCCAAAAGACTTCTCTTCTCTGGGTGGGCGGAAAAAAAGGTCTTCTGGCATGAAGGTTACTATCAGGTTCCCAGGAATTGTCCTCAGCCCCGTACCCCTTCCACTTAACTAAGAACTGTGTCTGCCCTTGCCGCCTCCTACAATCAATAATGGCCTCTACCTCGTATTCTTCGCCGCCTTCGACAAGAACAGGACCAGGGGGTCCAGTTCCCCTATCAGGAAAGGGGTCAGGTACAGCGGGCTTTAACAGGGCCACATGAAACACCGGGTGTATCTTCATTGAATCGGGCAACGACAGTTCATAGGATACCTGGTTGATCCTCCTTTTCACAGAGAAGGGCCCCAGAAACTTGGGGGCGAGTTTTTTGGAAGGGCAAGGTAACTTCAAATTAATAGTAGATAGCCATACCTGATCTCCAATCTGGAGGTCCAGTTCTCCCCTTCTCTTCCGGTCAAAGATCCTTTTGCAGTCTGCCTGGGCCTTGGTTATCGCCTCTTGGAGGATCTGGTTGTTGTGGCTGAGGAAGGTCACTGTATCCTGCACCGCTGGAACCGGGGATTCTGGAAGAAAGTCAGGGAGAAAGGATAAGTGGAAGCCATAGTTGGAGAAAAAAGGGGACTGACCTGTGGCTGAGTGGCTGGCGTTATTGTATGAAAACTCGGCTAAGGGTAGTAGGGACACCCAATCGTCCTGCACAAAGGACGTGAAGCACCTAATGTACTGCTCCAAGGTCTGATTTGTGTGTTCTGTCTGTCCATTCGTTTGGGGGTGATAGGCCGAGGACAGAGCCAACTCAATTTTTAGGGATTTACACAAAGCCCTCCAGAAACGGGACGTAAATTGAACCCCCCTATCAGAGACTATGCTGGCAGGGACCCCATGCAACCTAATTATCTCCGTGATAAAGACACGGGCTGTTTCAGAAGTGGACGGGGTTCCCTTTAGGGGCAGGAAGTGGGCCATTTTAGACAGCCGGTCTACGACTACAAAAATTGCTGTGCATCCTTCTGAGCATGGGAGTTCAACTATAAAGTCCATGGTGATCATCCTCCATGGCCGGTCGGGTACGGGAAGAGGCTTAAGGAGACCCCAAGCTCGGCTTCTTGAGGTCTTGCTCCGGGTACAGACAGGGCAGGCGTTGACGTATTCCTTGCAGTCTTTCCTTAGACCTGGCCACCAAAAGGTGCATTGCACCAGATCAATGGTCTTGCGGACTCCAAAATGTCCCGCCAGAGGGTGGTCATGACAAAGATTCAGGACCTTGATTCGAACAGATTCTGGGACAAAGACTTGGCTTCCTTTCCAAAAGAGACCGTCTCTGGAAGTCAGGGGGGCCCCTGGGGTTGCTGGGCCATTTGCAGATGCCTCCTTGATCTGTGAGAGCAAATCCGGTTGTACAAGTAGAAAGTTGCCAGATGACAGGATGGTGTCCGGAGCTGCTGTGTCTTTTGGATTGTCAAACATGCGCGAGAGCGCGTCTGGTTTCACGTTTTTGGATCCTGGGCGATAGGTAATGTGAAAACAAAATCTAGAAAAAAACAAGGCCCAACGGGCCTGTCGTGGCTTCAGTCGCTTGGCTGTCCGTAGGTACTCGAGGTTTTTATGGTCGGTATACACCAATACCGGATGACTTGCGCCCTCCAACAGGTACCTCCATTCCTCCAGGGCTGCCTTGATGGCCAGAAGTTCCCGGTCCCCAACTTCGTAATTCCTCTCTGCGGGGGTAAGTTTCCGAGAGAAAAACCCTACCGGTGCATCAAATCCTTGCTGCCTTGTCGTTGAGATACCACTGCTCCCAGCGCCACTTCGGAAGCGTCGACCTCCAGAATGTATGGGAGGGCAGGATCGGGGTGACTGAGGATGGGGGCAGAGGTGAATAGTTTTTTAAGTCTCTCAAAAGCTTCCTGGGCCTCGGGACCCCACTGAAAGCGTGTACCCTGTTTTGTCAGTTGGATAATAGGGTTGACGATGGTAGAGAATCCCTTAATGAATTTCCTATAGAAATTCGCGAATCCTATAAAGCGATGAATGCCCTTCTTGTCAGATGGTGCCGGCCAGTCCAATACAGCAGTTACCTTCTGGGGGTCCATTCTGATCCCTGCTGGGGAAATCTCAAGTCCCAGAAATTGAATCTCCTGCTGTTCAAACAGGCACTTCTCTGCTTTAGCATATAGGCCATGCTGCCGGAGACGAAGTAGCACTCTGCCCACATGCCCCTGGTGCTGTTCAAGAGAGTTAGAAAAAATTAAAATGTCATCGAGGTATACGATTACAAAAATGTCCAAAAAGTCCCTAAAGACATCATTGATCAGGTGCTGAAAGGTGGCAGGAGCATTGCAGAGGCCGAACGGCATGACTAGATACTCATAGTGACCAAAGCGTGTCCGGAAGGCCGTTTTCCACTCATCCCCGGACCTGATACGGACTAGGTTGTAGGCACCCCTTAGATCCAACTTAGAGAAGATAGTTGCCGTTCGTAACTTCTGGAAGAGCTCTTGTATCAACGGCAAGGGGTATCGGTTTTTGACTGTAACCTTGTTCAACTCGCGGTAGTCCACACAAGGCCTGAGTGTTTGGTCCTTCTTGGTAACGAAGAATATCCCCGCGCCTGCTGGGGAGGTGGAGTGACGGATAAACCCTTTTTCAAGGTTTTCCGCGATGTACACCTTCAGGGCCTCCTGCTCCTTTTCGGATAAGGGGAAGATGTGTCCGAATGGGATTTCGGCTCCAGGGAGAATCTCGATAGGACAGTCATATGGACGATGGGGCGGCAGGGAGTCTGCCCCTCGTTTACTGAACACGTCGAGAAAGTCATGGTAAGTCTTGGGTACGGCCCGGCATAGGTCCTGATCAGAGTTCAGGCAACACAGAGTAGTAGGTGCCCCAACGGGCTCAGGTAGGCAGTGCTCAAGACAATAAGGGGACTGGAACTTTACTTGTCCCGTGGACCAGTTAATGCAGGGGTTATGGGCTTGGAGCCATGGTATGCCCAAAATCACTGGGAAAAGAGGAGAAGAGATTACATCTAGTATCAACAGTTCTTGGTGCTGGGACAAGATGGTGGCAGGCAGGGGCAAGGTCTCTTGGGTCACTTGACCTGATTTGATGCGCGATCCATCGGCCAAAAAGACAGAAAGTCCACGGGTCTTCTCCCGGAGAGGTAGGGCTTGTAAGTTGGCAAAGATGGCATCGATAAAACAACTGCATGCTCCGGAGTCAAGGATAGCGTTGGTGTGGATTGTCCTTCCTTGAAGCTGCAACGAGAGGGGAAGAGCCAGGTGAGTGGTGTTGCTTGGGCAAGGTGCAGGTTTAGAAGAGACAGAAGAAAGGCACTTACGTGTCTTGACTGGGCAGTTGTTTACGTAATGTCCAGAACCACCACAATAGAGGCATAGATTCAACTGCCGGCGCCTGGCACGCTCTTCGGGAGACAAGGTGGAGGGCAAAAGTCCAATCGGCATTGGTTCGGGGCTGTCGAAGGCAGGACTGGCTGGAACTGTAGCAGGCGTAGGTAAATAGCGGGAAGCTGGGGTTGGAGCCCTTGCCACCATCCAGGCCGGGCGGGTCGGTTGGGAAGAACGTTCGGCTCGGCGTTCCCGGAGCCGGCGGTCCAGTTGGATAGTAAGGGTAATCAGGTCCTCCAGAGACTCGGGGACCCCCACTCGGGCCAGTTCATCCTTCAGGCTCTCAGATAAGCCTGTGCGGAACTGATGCCTAAGGGCTGCATCGTTCCACTGAGTGTCCGCGCTCCAACGCCTGAAATCAGAGATGTAGTCCTCGGCCATTCTACGGCCTTGTTGGAGCGTGGACAAGGCGGTCTCGGCTGTAGCGGTTCTTTGGGGGTCATCATAGAGCTGCGCCATTGCCTGGAAGAAGGTAGCAAGGTCCTGGATCTGTGGGCTATTGGCTCTCAGAAGACGGCGAGCCCATGACTGAGGTTCTCCTTGCAGGAGAGACACCACGAATCCCACCTTGGTGGCTTCCAAAGAGAAAGTCCTGGGCTGGAGGGCAAAATAAAGCTGGCAGGCATCTCGGAAGGCAGGAAACTTGGACCGATCTCCTGAGAATCTTTCCGGAACGGGCACTCTTGGCTCTGAAGGAAGCATCACTATTGCAGGCTGAACGGTGGGTTGCACCGGTGGCGCAGGAGGTGCAGCGGCCATAGGGCTGGAAAGATGCTGTACCTGTCCCTCCAACTTGGTATAGCCTTCCTGCAGAGACTTTACTGCTTGGGTGAGGGCTGCAAGGTGGGAGCAGAAGTCCTGCATGGGAGAGGTTCCTTCCGCAGGCTCGGTCATCTGGGCTGTTCGTACTGTTAGGTACCTGGTGGCGAGCCTGGCTTGACGGAAGGGGACCTCTCTTACGGCTCTGGTTCAGGGTCCACTGGAATGGAGACAGGGGACCCGTGAGCGCAGCGGAGTAGGAGTGTCCGTCCGGTGGGTCAGCTGGTGCAGGATGATGTAGGATGCTGGTGCTGGTCTTTAGATAGCAGGAACTGCAGGAGATGGTACAGCAGGCTTGGGATCGGATGACCGGAGAGAGAGGTAATCTCTGGAGCAGCAGCAGCAGAGGCAGATCCTGTGCGGGAGAGAGGCACACTCGGACGGCAGAGGTAGTCAGACAGGCCGGGTCACAGGGAAGGCAGATAGGCATTAAACGGCAGGCAGAAGGATGGTCAAATGACAGGCAGAGGTTCGGCAACAGGTAGTAAGTCCATAAGCAGAGTCAGGCAAGCCGGGGTCAAGGAGCAGAGAGGTCAACAGGGTCAGACGGGCCGGGTCGGGTTCCAAAGGATCACAGACAGATACAGGCAGGTTAAACTGGAAACTCAGGTCAGAGCTGCAGACGAACAGCACCGCTGGGCCGCAGCTCTGATCCTTAAATAGGGACACTGGCGCCAAACAGCGCTGGCCGCGCACGGGCGCGCGCCCCCGCTATTAGCGCACGGGAGCACGCCCGCGGGCCGGTCGCGCGCGTGCACGCTCCCGCGGCGCGCGCCAACGCCCGCGCTGATGCCTGGGGGGCACAGGAATGGTCGTTGGCCTGCGTAGAGGCAATCTGGGCCGCACGGGGCGGCCAGGCGCGCCAACGCCCGCGCTGATGAAAGTGGGAACTCTGATGTAAATGGGCATGCAGTGGACTCTGATATAAAGTGGTCTCTGGTGACCAGAGCACCCCGTAGAGGCAATCTGGGCCGCACGGTGGTGCTCTCACTCTTGATTCCTCTCCAGACTCCCCCTAAGAGACTGCAGGCACGTTAAAAGACAAGAGATAGTCAGAGATTGCAAACAGGATACAAGAGATGGTTAGAGGCTGCGGACAGGATACAGGAGATGGTTAGAGGCTGCGGACAGGATACAGGAAGTGGTTAGAGGCTGCAGACATGGTACAAGAGGTGGTCGGAACATGTGTACAGGATACAGGAGGCAGTCAGAGGATGTGGAAATGGTACAGGTGGTGGTTAGAGTATGCAGACATGTAGGGGGAGCAAACAGAAGGGTTCCCCGTGTAAGGGGTGCACACAGAGAGATCAGTCATGTAGGGGGATCTGTCACAGGATGGCCCTCACACAGGACATATGGCAGGCAGGGCAGTGAGGTTGGCACACACAGAGTGATCAGGTTCCTGTTCTTAGGGGAGGTGGAGTCATGATCCCCAGGGAAGATGGGGACCCTAGGTGAGATGAAGTCCCTGTTGCCAGGGGAGATGGAGTTCCTGCCCCCGGGTGAGATAGGATCCCTGTCCCAGAGTGAGAAGGGGGTCCCTGTCCCCAGGAGAGAAGGGGGTCCCTGTCTTGGGGGGAGGGGGTCCCTGTCCTCAGAGGGGAGGAGGGGTCCCTGTCCTCGGGGGGGGGGTTGTCCCTGTCCTCGGGGAAGATGGAGTGGGATATGGGATGGTCTCACTTACCATGACATGCAGGTCCCAGAGTGAGAAGGGGGTCCCTGTCCCCAGGAGAGAAGGGGGTCCCTGTCCCCAGGAGAGAAGGGGGTCTCTGTCTTGGGGGAGGGGGTCCCTGTCCTCGGGGGGGGGGGGGTTGTCCCTGTCCTCGGGGAAGATGGAGGGGGATATGGGATGGTCTCACTTACCATGACATGCAGGTCCCAGAGTGAGAAGGGGGTCCCTGTCCCCAGGAGAGAAGGGGGTCCCTGTCCCCAGGAGAGAAGGGGGTCTCTGTCTTGGGGGAGGGGGTCCCTGTCCTCAGAGGGGGGAGGGGTCCCTGTCCTCGGGGGGGGGGGGGGTTGTCCCTGTCCTCAGGGAAGATGGAGTGGGATATGGGATGGTCTCACTTACCATGACATGCAGGTCCCTCATTTATGGTCGTCTGGGCTCCCTCCAGCAGCACGGATGTGCGATCAGCATACCCCCAGGGTGCACAACTGCGGCTTGACAATCTGGCAGCAATTGATGGGTATAGTAGCTGCGTTTGAGGGGCACAGTGGCAGCGTTTGCTGGGCACAGTGAGGTGTTTGATGGGTGCAGTGAGGTGTTTGATGGGCGCAGTGAGGCGTTTGATGGGCACAGTGGCTGCGTTTGACGGGCACAGTGGCTGCGTTTGCTGGGTGCAGTGAGGTGTTTGATGGGTGCAGTGAGGTGTTTGATGGGCGCAGTGAGGTGTTTGATGGGCGCAGTGAGGCATTTGATGGGCACAGTGGCTGCGTTTGCTGGGTGCAGTGAGGTGTTTGATGGGCACAGTGAAGTGTTTGATGGGCGCAGTGGCTGTGTTTGACGGGCACATTGAGGCGTTTGCTGGGTGCAGTGAGGCGTTTGATGGGCACAGTGGCAGCGTTTGACGGGCACAGTGGCTGCGTTTGCTGGGTGCAGTGAGGTGTTTGATGGGTGCAGTGAGGTGTTTGATGGGCGCAGTGAGGTGTTTGATGGGCGCAGTGAGGCATTTGATGGGCACAGTGGCTGCGTTTGCTGGGTGCAGTGAAGTGTTTGATGGGCGCAGTGGCTGTGTTTGACGGGCACATTGAGGCGTTTGCTGGGTGCAGTGAGGCGTTTGATGGGCACAGTGGCAGCGTTTGACGGGCACAGTAAGGTGTTTGATGGGCGGAGTGGCTGCATTTGATGGGCACAGTGGCTGCGTTTGACGGGCACAGTGGCTGCGTTTGGCGGGCACAGTGAGGCATTTGCTGGGTGCAGTGAGGCGTTTGCTGGGCACAGTGAGGCGTTTGATGGGCACAGTGAGGCGTTTGATGGGCACAGTGGCAGCGTAATTGATGGCAGAACAATGTACTGTACTTGGACTCAGTGCTATGTACGGGGTCCCGCCCCCCTCTCCAAGCTCCACTCTGTCTGCCCGCCCGCTCGAGTCCATAATTTTTCAGGACCCTGGACATACATAAGATTTGCGCATGCGCGATTCGCGTTTTTTTAGGGTGGTGGGCGAGGCTGTTCCAGGTAGCTCATTATAGGCACTACAAGTCCCAGCAATGCAGAACCTAACACCACAGGTAGCTAGCTCAGCATGGTTGGTAAAAAATGATACTAGGTAACAAGGGAAGTATTAGTGTTGGAACGCACAGCCCAGTGTTTGTGTTGTCTGTAATGTCACTTCCGTGACATTATCTGATGGTTTCGCTGAACTGTATTGCCGAAAATCATTTGGCACGCACGGCGCAAGTGTTTGGAACGCTTCGCGCATGCGCAGTACGAAATTTATGCCCGCAACGTCACTTCCGTAGCATTGTGTGATAGGCAGCAAAATATGACACTACATCGGCTGCAGTAGGGATACAGTGAGAAGGCGGTGTTCTATCAGTAAGCCGCTACCCATCAGAAATTCAACCTTAGTGATGTTCAGTTGCGGCCAGCTTGGTATACCCATACTCGTCGGCAGTAAGCTTACAGTCTGAAGTCGCCAAGGGGACATCTTTTTACACCAACTGGAGTCTTGCATTACACCCTTTTTTTACCAGTAAACTGAGCTTATATAGTGAAATACAGTATTTAGAAATCAGTCCCACTGTTTTGATGTTGAATTTTAAAAGCAGCAGTGTTCTGTAAGATCAGCAGGCTTGCCAATGCTTTTAAAATTCAACATCAAAACAGTAACATGGATTTCCAAATAGTGTATTTGACTATATAAGCTTAGCATACTGGTAAAATGAAGGCTACTTTTACACTGAGGCATTTTTCAGCCACCCCAGTGTGAAAGCCCGACACGCATTACTGCGGCAGGTTGGCCCAGCTGTGCGAAGCGTCGTAGCTATATGTCGGGCGCACGTGGCCGCGATGACCATATTCGATACAGAACCGATCAGTCCCCAGGCCCAGGCCAATGGTATCTGGCCTGGACCTGGTGATCGCTCCTGGCGAATGAGATCCTTCCCCTGCATGTGTAAGTGTAAACTAGGGTTGCCACCTTTTCTTCGAGCCAAACCCGAACACTTCAGCGGGGCTTGGCATTTTTTTTTGTAGCATAGACTATGAGATTGTAAAATACCTGGGACACCTCTGTGTGCTCTAGGGAAGTAGTAATGTGGCACGCGCAGCCGTGAACACTGGGTGTAGCCAATTGCATATAGTGCAGGCGTGTGTAATGTACAATATAGTTACGAACGGGGGGCTGCGGGGACCCTCCGCCATTTTCCGCCGTCCTCCAGCCGTTCTGCACATGCGCGGCCATACGGAGCCTCGGAAAATGCCGGCACACTTCGGAAATGTCCGTAATTTGCTGCGCATGCGAAGAACGGCAATAGACGGAACATCGGAAATGTCTGTAATTGTCCGTAATTGTCGGTCTGCGCATGCGCGGCCGACTTACGAACAATTCCGACTTAAGAACAGGTGGGCAGTCCCTAACGAGTTCGTAACTCGGGGACCCCCTGTATATGAATGGTACAGGGAGAGTTCTCGTTTATGTCATTATGCACAGAGGTTCCACTTGAATTTAAAATGGAAACTCTAATGTGGGGGAGGGCTCTGGTCACCATAGAGCACCTTTTGCAGAGTGAATGCACTAAGGTAAGATGGGAGGGGGGGTACTGATATATGAGGGTAACCTTTATATAAGTGCCCCATTACCTTACTGTATTCACTGCCCCCTAGATCAGTGATCCCCCTCAGACTGGCCTTGCTACGCTGTCAATGACCACCACTCAGGTGCACAGTGACTGCAGACATACTACAGGAGATGGTCAAAGACTGCAGACATACTACAGGAGACGGTCAAAGACTGCAGACATACTACAGGAGACGGTCAGAGACTGCAGACATACTACAGGAGACGGTCAGAGACTGCAGACATACTACAGGAGACGGTCAGAGACTGCAGACATACTACAGGAGGCGGTCAGAGACTGCACACATACTACAGGAGACGGTCAGAGACTGTGCAGACATACTACAGGAGACGGTCAGAGACTACAGACATACTACAGGAGACGGTCAGAGACTGCAGACATGGTACAGGAGACGGTCAGGGACTGCAGACATACTACAGGAGACGGTCAGAGACTGCAGACATACTACAGGAGACAGTCAGAGACTGCAGACATACTACAGGAGACGGTCAGAGACTGCAGACATACTACAGGAGACGGTCAGAGACTGCATACATAATTGGGCTAAAATTGCACCCGGGTCACATGTGAATCGCACAGAACGCACAGCGCGTTCCTGTGTTTTCAGTGTGAACCTGCCCTGTGACCTGGAACCCACACTTTGCTCCACTAACTTGCCTGGAAGGGGGGCACTAGTATGGGCACTTGGAGCAATTTTCCACATCTCTTGTGGGGTGCCAAGGGCCACCCCCTCTGTGGCAGACATCATCTCTTTAATATTGGGGGGGGGATATGTGCTAATGGGGGTGGATTTCATATCCAAGCCCCCTTGTAGCACAGATACTAAAGTGCCCCCTAGAAGATACCCCCCCCATCACTCAAAGTGACCTGTAGGCTAGTTCCCCCCTCACCCTCTTGTTCATGCCCCCACCTCTGGAAGACTCACTGTGGATTAGTTGATAGATGATCTCAGTCCAGCAGCGTTGTCGGCATTGTGGTGAGCCTTCTCCTCCCCTCCTCTTCTGTGTACACAGGAAAACATCACAGCAGGAGGAGGAGGAGGAGGGGCGGGTGACGGGTCAGTTTCACTTCACAGCACTCTCTCTGCACTAGTCTGTGCAGCTGGGGAGAGATGTCGGCTCTGCCCCGCAATAAAAACTGGAGGCTTTGGAGCTCACAAGCAGCCTGCGGGAACAAAGATACCCCGCACAAGCTGCGGGCATTACATAATTTGCCGGTTAATTAGAGGCCGCCTGTCACTGTGCAAGCAAGGCACGCCGCAAAGAGAGCCACCAGCGGGTCTGAATAATGTGTCCGGGTCTCAGGCGGCCAGAGACCCGGACACATGTTTCAAAACCCGTACTGTCCGGGTCAATCCTGGACAGTTGGCAACCCTAGTGTAAACACAGCAGGGGAAGTGATGTCATCTCTCCTCATGGAAGTCTTTTTTGTTCCCGAGAGAGGAGAGACATCTCAGAGTAAGTGCACCAACACTACACTGACACCAGTTCACGTAGGTACACTGGCCTCCCCCCGATCACCCCCACATTTAACCCCTCCACCCCCTGTCACTGTGTCACCCAGTGCAGTGTTCATATTTTTTTTTTTATCACTGTACTGGTGTCATTTGTGGCAAAAATCAGCGTTAGGGTACTTAGTGTAGGCCCAGATAGGTCTAGGGACCCCCCTAATAAAGGTTTAACCCCTTTATCACCCCTTGTCACCAGTGATCACTGTATTAGTGTCACAGGTGACGCTGGTTAGCTAGTTTATTTTTTATAGCTTCAGGGCACCCACCATATTTTACCTAAATAAAGGTTTGACCCCCTGATCACCTGACCGGGTGATATCAGTTAGGTTTTAGTGTCAGATAGGATCTGCGTCGCCCCAGGCAGTGTCAGATTAGTGCCAGTAGCGCTAACACCCACGCACGCACCACGCACCTCCCTTAGTAGTATATTGTCTGAACGTATCGATATCTGATCAGATCTATACTAGTGTCCCCAGCAGTTTAGGGTTCCTAAAAAGGCAGTGTTAGCGGGATCAGCCCAGATAGCTGCTAGCACCTGCGTTTAGCCCCTCCGCCCAGCCCAGCCCACCCAAGTGCAGTATCAGTCGGTCACTGTCACTTACAAAACACAACACACATAACTGCAGCATTCGCAGAGTCACGCCTGATCCCTGTGAACGCTAACAGTTTTTTTGTAGCACTTGAAGCAGTCGCTGACAGTCATGAGCTCTTTTTCCTGTGAGTCTCACTACTGTACCAGTAAATTTAGAGACCAAAATGTCAAATCGAAGGTACAGTAGTGAAGAGGCCTACACGTTTCTGAGCATGACAGATAGTGAAGAGGAAGTCACTCATCTGTCAGATTCAGGCTCAGAATACGAAACCGGTAGACAGCAGCGACGCACCGACAGATAGCTCTGATGATGGAGTTGTTGTCCCTGCCAAGGTCAGGCGTACCTGACCCCGTTTTTCTGCTGTCGTTGAGGTGCAAGAACTGGAGCATAGAGCCAGTACTAATGCCGCTCATCCTTCTGGTGAACCTGCAAGCACCAGTGGCCTAGTACATCCTTGTGACAGACCTAGCCGGGACAGAGGCTGTTGGAGGGGACGGAATGCGAGCCTCTTGCCTTGCGATTATGGGCCCTGGCATTTGGGGGGAACGGTGCTCTTTGTGACCTGTATGCCTGGGGACCCCTGAGCTGGTGTTACTTGGATTCAGGTCCATGCCACCCCCCAAGACACATAGACACCGTGCGATCTAATCCCTGGGGCTTCTTAAAATGGCTTGTAGAATCCAGACTTAGACGGGGGGGGGGGGGGGAGAGAGCCAGCTTGAAGTGTAATAATTTGTTAGCAGTGAAGTGGAGGGATTAACGGAATGTTTTTTCGTTCTGTCCTCCTTTCATGCAGATACGACAGTCCAAATTTCTACCGCGACTGGTGTTGTGGAGAAACCCCTCTGTGTCCACAAATACAACCTTAATATGGGAGGGGTGGACCTCAACAACCAGTTGTTGGCGCCGTACTTAATTGCCCATAAGGCCAAATGCTGGTACAAAAGGGTGTCTGTATTTGTCTGGACTGGATCCTTCCTTAAATTCCAGGAAGAGATCATCACAGCCCTTCTATTTTCAGATGGTGCTATGGCCCACCTTCCCAACGCAAATGCAGTGAGCCGGGTGCATGTGAGGCATTTTCCGTATGTCCTCCCTGGTACCCCTACCCAAAAAACACCCCAAAGAAGATGTCGTATCTGCAGAAAACACGGATTTAGGTGTGATACCCGCTTTTATTGTCCCTCCTGTCCTGACCAACCTGGTCTCTGCATCAGTGACTTTTTCAAATGCTATCACACACTAATTGAGTATTAGCGTAGGGAACAGCACTACACAGTCTTAGGGCACACTAACACAGGCTCTCGAAAGATGTAATGGCCATCACATTTTGAGAGACCCTAAACTGCAACGTTCAGTTTACAGTTTTTATAAAAGGGAAAAATAAAATAAACACACACAAAAACACGAAAAAATAATAAAATAAAAAAGCCAAAAATAGTTGTGGTTTTATTTTTCTTCTCTCTTTCTCTCTCTCTCTCTCTCTCTCTCTCTATTGTTCTCTCTCTTATGTTTGCTCTCTACTGTTCGCTCTATTGTTCGCTCACTATTGTTCTATATCTATTGTTCTCTCATTGTTTTATTTTTACTATGTTTTATTGTATTTGCTTTGCAAGTATGGTAAGTCTTATGCCCCGTACACATGGTCGGATTTTCCGACGGACCATGTTGTCGGAAATTCCGACCGTGTGTGGGCTCCATCAGACTTTTTCCGTCGGAATTTTTGAGATCCTGCTCTCAAATTTTCCGACAACAAAGTCCTATCGGACTTTTTCCGATCGCGTGTAGCGAATTCTGACGGACAAAGTGCCACGCATGCTCAGATCACATTACAAGACCAAAGCTATTGGCTACTAGCCTCTACGTAGTCCCGTCGTATGCAACGAACGTCACCACGTTTAGGATGATCGGATTTTCCGACAACTTTGTCCGACCGTGTGTATGCAACACCAGTGTCGGACAAAATCCGTCGGAAGAAATCTGACGGATTTTGTGGTCGGTATTTCCGACCGTGTGTACGAGGCATTACTGTTATACTGTAATGTTTCTTTGTTTTATTGTTAATCATCATTTGCTTAGCAGGTACGCCATTCAGCTGCAGCATGAGTTTATTTATCCTGATAGCAACATTGTTTGCTCCCATGATACGTAAAGCCGCGACTCCAGCGCTGTCGGAGGTGATTTCACCACCCTCATTAAAAAAAAGAGCATATATGCCGAAGCATGGGGGCAGGGGTGGAGGAGCAATTTGCTCATTACATTAGGGGCGGATTGCTCCCCATGCTTCGGCATATATTTTTTAGGCACAGATTGCGTTAAAAAAATGCTTTATTTTTACTATGTTTTATTGTATTTGCTTTGCAGGTATAGTATGTCTTATGCCGCGTACACACGAGCGGACTTTCCCGCGGGAATGTCCGCCGGCTGACTTTTTGGCGCCAAAAGTCCGGCGGACTAGGTTTTAAGTTTTGTTTTAAAATTGTCCACTGAACTTGACAGTCCGGCGAACAATCCCGCCGTTAGTATGCTAGTCCGCCGGACTTTTGGAAATGAACGGACTTGCCGATCATCGGAAAGTCCGTTCATTTAGCACGTGACTTTAGGTAGACGGGGCTAGCGAAGGCAGTGAATGCCGCCGCGCTAGCCCCGTCACCTGGCATGGATTTTAAAGGGAATCCCCACGCCGAAAAAATGGCGTGGGAGTTCCCCCCAAATCCATCTCAGACCCTTATCCGAACACGCAGCCCGGTCGGCCAGGAAAGGGGTGGGGACGACTTCCCGACAACCCTGGCCGTTGGTTGTCGGGGTCTGCGGGCGGGGGGCTTATCGGAATCCGGGAGCCCCCTTTAATAAGGGGGCCCCAAGATCCCGGCCCCCCACCCTATGTGAATGAGTATGGGGTACGATGTACCCCTACCCATTCACCTAAGGTGTAAAGTGTAAATAAAAAAAAAACACACAATTTTTTTAAAAATATTTTATTGCACTGCTTCTTCCGTCTTGGGGGGTCTTCTCGCCGGACTCCTCCGCTATTTTACCTAGCTCTTTTACCGAGCAGAGGAGCCCAGCTACCTTCTTCGTTGTCGCCGCCATCGTCTGCGGGTCTCAGGGGGTCTTCCAGGGTCTCTTCTGTTCTTACCGCTGTCGTCGCTTTCTGCGCCGCCGCCGCCTTCTTCTACTTCTTTCGATGTTGACTCGTCGCTCTCTCTGGCCGGAATGGCAGAGCCGCGCTGGGTTGTGACTTATATAGGGACAAGGGGGCAGGGTCACATGCTCATGTCACATAGTGACCCCGCCCCCCTATGATGTCACAGTTCCAGCATCCTCCGGGACTGTGACATGATAGGGGGGCGGGGTCCCCATGTGACATGAGCATGTGACCCTGTACCCTTGTCCCTATATAAGTCCCAGCACAGCGCGGCTCTGCCATTCCGGCCAGAGAGAGCGACGAGTCAACATCGGAAGAAGAAGAGGAAGAAGAAGAAGAAGGCGGCGGCGCAGAAAGCGACGACAGCGGCAAGAACAGAAGAGACCCCGGAAGACCCCGGAAAACCCCAGAAGGCGGATCGAGACCCCCAGACGCCGGCAGCAATGACGAAGAAGGTAGCTGGGCTCCTCTGCTCGGTAAAAGAGCTAGGTAAAATAGCGGAGGAGTCCGGCGAGAAGACCCCCCAAGATGGAAGAAGACCCCCGGAGCAGTGCAATAAAATATTTTAAAAAAATTGTGTGTTTTTTTTATTTACACTTTACACCTTAGGTGAATGGGTAGGGGTACATCGTACCCCATACTCATTCACATAGGGTGGGGGGCCGGGATCTGGGGGCCCCCCCTGCAGTTACGTTCTAAATGAACGGACTGCTCCGTGTGTGGGCAAGTCCGTTCATTTTCAAAAGTCCCGCAGACTTTTTCCCGCGGATTGTCCGCCGGAGAATTCCGGGCGTGTGTGGGCAAGTCACGCGCTCGGAAAGTCCGGCGAAGCCCCGCTGGAAAGTCCGGCGGTTTGTTCGCCAGACTGGGTCCAGCGGACAAAGTCCGATCGTGTGTACGCGGCATTACTGTTATACTGTAACGTTGCATGTAAAATGGTGCATATATGCCCATCATTAGAAGTGGGTGGATGAAGGGCCAGACTTCTAATGGTGGGCATCGATCAATTTCTTTTTTTTGTATGCACAACAAGGACCAGCGACGTACTGGTATGTTTCTGGAATTTGAGTGGTTATACCAGAATGATGCCTGCAGGGTTAGGTATCATCTTGGTATCATTTTTTTCAGCCAGCGGTCGGCTTTCATGTAAAAGCAATTCTAGCAGCTAATTAGTAGCCTCTAGATTGCTTTTATCAGCAGTGGGAGGGAACGTCCCCCTCTCCCACCGTCTTCCATGGTTTTCTCGGGATCTCCTGTCCCAACAGGTGACCCGAGAATTCAGCCGGTGGTTCCGCCAGCTGACCATAGAGTGGTTCAGAGACTAGAATGGCTCCAATCATCTCTATGGCCTAAGAAACTGGAGGGTAAGAGCATTTCATGACTTAGGTTTCGCCGGATATTAACAGCGCCATTGGGAAATTGGCAAAGCATTTTATCACACCGATCTTGGTGTGGTCAGATGCTTTGAGGGCAGAGGAGAGATCTAGGGTCTAATAGACCCCAATTTTTTCAAAAAAGAGTACCTGTCACTAACTATTGCTATCATAGGGAAATTTACATTCCCTTTTAGCAGTAGACCTCCTCTGTAAATCTAAAGTGGTAACCTGTTTTCTTGTTAAAAAAAAGTGGTAACCTGTAAAGGCTTTTAAGGCTTTTTAAAATGTATGTAGTTTGTCGCGGCACAATTTTAAAGCATGTCGTGTTTTGTATCCATGTACTCGGCCTAAGATCATCTTTTTTATTTCATCAAACATTTACTGTGTTTTAGTGCAATAAAATGTAAAAAAGTGTGTTTTTTCCAAAAAAATTGCGTTTGAAAAATCGCTGCTCAAATACTGTGTGAAGAAAAAAAAAATTCCAACACCCACCATTTTAATCTGTAGGGCCTTTGCTTTAAAAAAATATATAATGTTTGGGGGTTCAAAGTAATTTTCTTGCAAAACAAAAAATATTTTTTTATGTAAACAAAACGTGTCAGAAAGGGCTTTGTCCATAGGTAGAGTGAACTTAGTAAAAAATGAAGTTTTTACCTCTATTTTTATATATATTCCGGAATTCCCCTGTTTGGATTCCGAGATATATTTTCGAAAGAATAGACCAGCTGATAACTAATTTTCTGTGGCAGGGGCGACACCCCCGAATTAAACTTCGGGTGTTACAACTGCCGTGGAAACAAGGGGGATTGGCGGTCCCAGACTTTCACAGATATTTCTTAGCGGGTCAGCTAGTATTCATACATAGGTGGTTTACGGTACCTGAGGATGACACTGCCAATACGCTAGAGGCGGCTGTTGTTGGCTCGTATGAAGCACTGACACATCTCCCATATCGGGGTGTCAGGGCTCCGTATAGACTCACGATATCCATGCGTGCAGCTAGTAGGGCATGGGTAGCAGTGTCCAAGATGGGTAGCGTTTCTAAGATTTCGCCTCACACACCACTTTAGAAGAATCCTACATTAACACACTTCTACGAGTACCCTGATCCAATCATTTGGACTAAATTTGGTATTAAGACGCTGAAAGACAGTGGGTGGTGGGAAACTTCTACAGTTTGACGCCCTGAAAACTAAATTTAATCTTCCCAACACTCACTTGTTCCGGTATCTTCAGCTCAGACATGCATACAATGCCCAATTTGGAGAAAACGGTACTACCCTGAAAATGAGCGATGTAGAGTCTCTGCTGAGGGAAGACACTTTGGACAAGGCTAAGTGTCTACAATATATAAACAACTGTTTGTTGAGGGAGGAGATCTCCTTGCAAAGTGTAGGGCGGCGTGGGGTGAGGTGTTCCCCCAGATGGATGGGGATGACTGGGACGATGTATGGGACATTAATTTTACTAGATTGGTCTCTGCCAGGGACCAACTCATACAATTTAAATTCCTGCATCGCATATATCTTACTCCAGCTAGATTGGCTAAGATGTTCCCTTCCCAGTCTCCTGATTGCTGGTGGTGCAGTTCCCTCACTGCTGATTTCATGCACATCTTTTGGGATTGCTCGAACATTCAAGCATTTTGGAAGGGGGTCACGGAATGTATAGCAGAAGTAACAGCTATTCCTATACAGCCTACAATAGAGGTGT
Source organism: Lithobates sylvaticus (assembly GCA_028564925.1). Taxonomy (NCBI): domain Eukaryota; kingdom Metazoa; phylum Chordata; class Amphibia; order Anura; family Ranidae; genus Lithobates; species Lithobates sylvaticus. Next base: position 91,081,386 of record CM053032.1, read on the forward strand.
GCCTTTTGGGACTGGTGGATAATCTAGCCCCAAAGAGAGTAACTCGTACTTTGCTGACGATCCTAATCTATTATGCTAGGAAAATGATAGTGTTATCATGGAAAAAGTCTACCCCTCCAGCTGTATCAGCGTGGAAGGGTTTGGTTAATAGGGCCGCACCCTTCTACAAGGCTACATATAGTAGCAGGGGCATACCACAAAAATGTAATAAGGTGTGTAGCAGTTGGATGAATAGTGAAACCACAGTGGCGGATTGAGGGATACATAATAGTATGCACTGACGATGGGTTTTGTGACATGTATGTAATTCTGCCATAAGTAAATGCTCCTATTGAATGTTCTTGAGGGAAGGGGGCCTTAGTATTAAATGTTTTTTTTTTTTTTTTTTATTCACTGAGCAGGGGGGGGGGGGGAAGGAGGAGGAAGAGTCAATGCTGAAGAGTTGTAAATAGTGTTGCCTTGTTTTTTTTTTGCTTGTTTGGCCCCTTGGGTCTTGTATGTACCTGTTATGTTCAAAAAGCAATAAATAAAACTTTTCAAAAAAAAAAGAAAGGGCTTTGTCTTCAAGAGGTTAGAAGAGTGGGTGATGTGTGACATAAGCTTCTAAATGTTGTGAATAAAATGCCAGGACAGTTCAAACCCCCCCCCCCCCCAAATGACCCCTTTTTGGAAAGTAGACACCCCAAACTATTTGCTGATAGGCATGTTGAGTTCATGGAATATTTTATATTTTGCCATAAGTTGCAGGAAAAGTCGTCACTAAATTATATATTAATCAAACATGCCATGGGCATATGTGAAATTACACCCCAAAATACATTCTGCTCCTTCTCCTGAGTTTGGGGATACCACATGTGTGAGTCCTTTTGGGAGCCTAGCTGTGTACATGATCCCGAAAACCAAGCACCACCTTCAGGCTTTCTAAGGACGTAAAATGGTGATTTCACTTCCTCATTACCTATAATGCGGCGTACACACGCTCGGACTTTCCGGCGGACCTAGTCCAGCGGACAAACCGCCGGACTTTCCAGCGGAGGTCTGCCGGACTTGCCCACACACGCCCGGACTTTTCCGGCGGACAATCGTGGGACT